>JANHGB010026752.1:23497-37800 GCA_026283785.1 Coracopsis vasa
GGGGGGGAGCGGGGGGAGGAAGGGAAAAGGGGGAAAGGGTCAGGGAGAGAAGGAATGTTCAGTTTATGAGCTGCTGATCTTGTTACCCAACCCATTTCCCTCCATCCAGTTTTCAGCTATTACAGTCATATACAGCTGTGTTCTGCAAATTAATATTGCCATTGCTATGCTTCAATGCTTTGTATTTCCAGCCCTTTTAAACCTCTTACTTTAGAACACTGTTGTGCAATAACATATTGAATAAATGAGTAACCACTTCATACTGCTCTTGTATTTATGAATAACCAGAGAATTTCCTTTTTTTTCTGGCAGTGAATGAAAAATTAGATGTACTTTAAAGGCACCTAAAAAATGTATTTTCAGTTCCTACTCTTGAAATCAAAGACACAAAAATCACTTTTTTCTGCTTAAATATTTCATTGATTTTTCTGAGAATGCTATCCTCCCTCCTCTCAGTCCAAGGCACACGCAATGATTCCTGGCTATACTGTAAGGCATTCTTTATAGATCTCGATCTGATCAGAGTATATATAAAGTATGTCCCACAGTAATGTTAAATGCATTTTAATGCACATAGTCTACCTGTATAGACTAGTGCCCAGGAACTTCATAACAAAAGAACTGAATTTGACTCTCTGCCCGACATGCCTGTCTGCAAGTACTGTGTCTGCAGTGCTAAATTACACCCATATTCTAGCTGCCCATGGCTTCACAAAGCCCCTGCACATTAATTGTTCCATCCAGAAACAAAATTGAGAAAGGCATGTGGGACTGTGTGTGGAGGGGGAGCACACTTATTGAAATTCATGTATTGCTCTGCTTGATTCCCCAAGCCACACGCAGGAACACTCAGCCATATGCAGCTGCATCACTGTCTCAGGGAGAGGAAGAACTGGGGCAGAACTGTTCCATTGTGTGGTTTCACTGTTGGTTGTAGCTTCTCAGACAGGCAAGACATAAACCCAAGAACCTGGCCTGCTGGGTTTCAGTGCCTGCAAACCCAGAGTAAAACATACACCTAGAGCTACTGTGGTAATTGTGTACCAATTTATGCACACTTGATCAGGCCCAATATTTTCTGAAGATAAAAATAAAGCCTTACATGATCTCATGGCATAAAAGCAAAATAAACTTAAGAGTTCCTTCAAGCAGAATCAAACTGTTTCCCCCAAATGTGTCCAGCAACCTGAACAGCATTTTAGTGACATACTTCTTTGGTCTCTCCAAATTAGGAACAGCCAGACATGAGCATTTTCTAATCAAAAAGAAACTCCGTACTGTACAGAAAGACCACACACAACTACAGCAGCACCTTTGTAAGTATGTATGTATGCTTTGGCTCTCAACAAAGCCATGCACAGCCCTTTGCTGATGTTGCTTCCTTAGAAGCACTGGTTATTTCAGCAGGAAGCTCTGCACAGGGGCCATCCCAACATCAGGGCAGACTAGAAAAAAAAAAAATATCTTGTATTTCAAAAGCCCCATTTCTTAATTCTTAGCAACTGGTGTAAATCAGGAGCTCCAATCCAGTTGCTCTGAAATAAAACCACACTAATGGAAAGGGCAGATCCAAGTCTAGTCTTTCAGCTTGCAGAAACACCCGGACTCTCTCTGGCCTGGGCAGGTAGAGCTTTTTGCACAGTTGGGGGCTGAAACAAGGAGGGCATTGAATTTTATATAGCTCCTCTGCTCATTTCTCTGAACCTGACTTCTCTGAACAGTCAGACAGGATACAGCCGACAGAAAGGAATACAAGTATAACACATTTCTTACTGGTTAGATTGAGCTGTGCAAATGCAGATAATTTTATATTTTAAAATACATTTTGAATTACAATTGTAATTAGGCAAGGAGCTTTCTTCCCCATAATCACTTGAAATGGCCCAAGCAATTTAGCATTCCAATTTTCATATTCATAGAGCAAATATTAGACTGTCCAGTTACATTATTGAACAATAGATAACAATCCTAGGTCACACTGTATGTTCTTTTTAAGTAGACGTGTAATATGGAAGATTAAAAAAAGTATTCTTCTAAAATTATAAGGGTATAAAATTTTTCTGGCTTAGAATTGTAATTCTAACTGGAGAAGGACCCAAATTATTTGCTAACATTTGCAAACCATTGATTGCAGGACACTGCAACCCTCAGCTGAGACTACTGCATATCTTTAAAATAGTCTCTTAAAAATATGAACTCATTTTATCAGACCACTGTGAACCCATTAGGCCAAAACTAGAGCCATGGCACAATACTATACTTGGGAGTATCATCTGCTAATTGAAAAAGTTAAGCTAATATTTGCTCACCACAAAGTAGGAAAAAATGTCATTCTGCCACTCCCATTCCAGATCCATTTTATAAGCAGTCCTTACAAACATCTACTCTGTGATAAATTGTGTCTTCAAGGATCACAAAACCCCACATTTTGCATCAAGATACATTTCCTTGAGCTCTCTGTATCAGTTCTGTGTTTCTACCCAACTGGATCCTACCACACTGCAATCTTCAGGCATGCAGCTGCTTTTCTGTCTTTGGTAAAGAAAATTAAAACGAGACTTAACACTTTTAATTAGATGTTTAATTCATGCTTTTGTGAGCTTTTTCCTTCCAATCTGAATTTTGTCACACAACTATAACAGTCTTTCCACTGCCAATTTTTATTATTTTAAATGCTAACTCAGTGTCTCATGAAGAATGCGTATTGCACAATTTGGTAAAGATTTTGAAAGTGAAAGTCTCGTTTGTTAGTAAAGCAAGAATGCCTAGTAACTGTCACAAGCTGTGGCTGCAAAACTATGCCATGTACAGTACAAAACACCCTCCAAAACCAAAGGAACCATTTAAATATATTTTGTAAGGATAGAGTAAATACAAAGTTCAAGGGACTAGTTGAAAGAGCAAATGCAGCAGAAAATGGTTCTTACCCTTTGAGTGAAAGCATTTTACCACTTTTGTGTTTTCAATTTTTAAGAAACAAATGCAGGAATAGTCCTCTAAAAGCAAAGCAAATGGGAGTCAACTATTTGACGAAGTAGAAAAGAACAGCCTAGTTTTCAGAAGGAGCTTCCTATTCCCACTTTCCAGTGCATTCACAGCATTGCTTTCCAAATCCTTCAACAGCAGCTGAACATTATTCAGCCAAATGACATCCCCATTAAGATAGCAACACATACCAGGCTAAATCCCATGCCTTTTCCCCTGCTGTCAGTTATTATTTCTAATCACAGGATGAGGGTAAGCAGGATTTGGCCTGTGCTCAGGGCCATATCATATAAGCTGTGTCTCAGCAAGTGGTGCTCAAGAAGTATTCTTCCCTGCCCTTTTTCCTTCCAGCCTCTTATCCAGTATACCATCAGTATAACCTACAGGCTGGCACTCTTGGTTTGCTCACTGTCCCATTGCATAGTGTGGGAGCTATCTTTGTTGCTGCATGTTGCCATAAGAACAGATTGTATGGGTTATGGAGGCAACATCAACTCACATGTTTTGGGGTGAATCTGAAAAAGCATCTGTTCGTACTTCCAAATGTACAGGTACTCCAGCACTATCAGTATAATGGATTGTCATTATTAATAACAACAAGAGATGCTCTGTAGACCAGCATTCCTAGTTTTGCTACGTCTGGTGTTGATTGCCTTAAATGAGCATCCCTGTTGAATCTACCTGTTCATCCTCTTGCACGCGCTTAGCTAACCTGGTGATCCTGCTTGCAATTTCCTGAGTATATTGTACCTGTACAGCCTTACTGCCCATACTTGGGTTAGTCTCTTCAAACTGCAGCATTTAATTGGGATCAACAGCCAAGACCCAAGCTCTGAGCTGAAGGCAGCTTCTACTCAATGACAGAGTTTTGAGGACTTCCTCGAGAAACTGCTGGTTCTGCCTCGACATTAGCATCCTGCTTTAGAAAAAGTGTTTCCATGTATATTGTGGTATAAGCAGAAGGAATAACCTTTGGATAGGATGGCTGAGAGTTTTTGTACAGCTTTTAAAAGTGACCTTCACATCCAGAATCCAGGCAGGCTAAGAAAAGCGCAGTTCTGCCCACAGGATATGCTGTGTCATGATGGTGTTTGGCTAAAGCCTTGCCAAAGCAGCTGTGATCCAGAAGCTGTGCTCACAGTCTGGCTCTAGCAGAAATGTTTTGACCATGTTGATGGGCATGCTTCTTCACTATTCCTCCCTTTGTGCAGACTCTGTCACTTGTACTACAGCCAGCAGCTTTCGAGTCTGCGCTTTTGGATATAAAATTATGAACTGCTGTTCTTGCACTACAGAGCTAACACAACAGGCAACAACTACAGCAAAAAAACCCAACCCACTCTGTCTTTTCCTAAAGCATGCAGCAAGACAGGAACCTCCCCTGCTGAGTATTACATGCCTTTGGCTGAGGGTAAACACTGCCAAAATAACTACCAGTTCTATTTATCAATGTAGACATTCACAACCCAAAGGAAGTGTCATCAGACTATCAGAATCACTAACCAAAGGAAGGAGAAACGAGACAAGGCATCCTGGATAGCCTGAGAACATGCAGGTTCATATCTTCAAAGCATAGAATCATAGAATAATTAGGGTTGGAAAAGACCTTAAGATCATCTAGTTACAGCCCCCCTGCCATGGGCAGGGACACCACACGCTATAAACCATGTCACCCAAGACTCTGTCCAACCTGGCCTTGAACACTGCCAGGGACAGAGTTTTTGCAACTCCAGTGCCTCACCACCCTCACAGTAAAGAGTTTTTTCTTTATATATAACCTAAACTTCCCCTGTTGAAGTTTGAACCTATTACCCCTTGTCCTATCAGTCCATAATGAAGGGTCCTTCTCCAGAATCCAGAGTCCAATCCCTTCCTGTCCTTAAGGCAAGGCAAGCTTGTCATTACCCGAGTGGTCATATTTGCAGTGTTTTAGGTAACACATTAAGTCATAACTTTAAAACACCACTCACCCCCAAAGTAAAAAAATCTATGTAAGAATCAAACCCTTAAATAACCAGAATCTGGATTTCACACCAGGTAACTGTGCAAAGACCTACTGTATCAATAAGATATTTACTTAGATATTTACCTCAGTCAAGTTCTTAACAAAGAAAGGTCAGAACCTCAGCAATCAGTGAAGGAGACATTGCATAGCTTCTAAGCCCCCAGCAACACACATGTGCACAGATTTACATTGCAGCCTGAGGCTGCAGGTGTGCGAGGGTGCATTGTACATACCCATAAACACCTTTAAACTTGGCTTTCTCATCTGGGTGGCTGAATTCAGAAAACACTTCAGACCCATCTAAAAGTCTGCTCTCAACAAGGAGCCTAGTTAAATCACTTAAGGGGAAATTGAAATCAAAGATGGCTTTCTGCATCCAGCTGAAATAGATTGTTTAGTGATAACAAAAACATAACCCTTCAAGTGGGTTCAGGGTTCTGTGGAGAGGTAGAAAGGCTGGGAGCAGTCTGCTTGAAAGAGAGTAAATAATTTTGTGGGGGGAAAAGCATTTTTCCCTTTTAACACAGCTACTAATGAAATAGCAAGAGTGGCTTACAAATAAAGCATGTAAACATTAGACTGCTGTGAAATATGCAGTTTGGTAAGAGATAAAATAATAATTGCCTCACCATCAAGACCAAGTCCCTAGGCTGCTTGTAGGATCATGATCGGAGTGGTGTTGAGTCATCTCTTTTGCATACCTCTGTGGTACACAGCATTCCCAGCATACCAAGAGCTGCATCCACAAGTGGGCTGGGAATCCAGCAGCAGATCCAGGGGAGCAGGCAAAAGCAGCATCCACACCAGCCCACAGCTACCTTGAAAGAACAGCTTACATGATCAACAACTTCCCCTACTACCACTTCCTGGCCATCTCCTCTTTATCTCCCAGGAGGCACTTCCCTCCCTCCCATCCACACCTGCAAAAGGTTTAAGCTAGTTACTGGCCAGCTGGACATTAATGTGTTGGTATAGGGGGTCATTAGCACCAGGAGCCCTCCCCAGCTGGGTGCATTTGAGGAGCTGTTCCAGGAGTTCTAGTCTGCCTGATAACCTCGTTGTCACCTCCCCAGGTGGCTGTAGTGAAAGTGCTGCATTTTTCTTTAGAAGGGCAGGAACCTGCAATATAATTGAATACCATTGAGTCAGTTCTGATCCAGTGTGTGGAGACCCCAGGGTAATTTGCTTCCCTTTATAAACCTGAACTTGATTTGCTTAATTTCTTTCTAGATGAACCTGAACGCTGGCTTTCAATTCTCATGGCCTCTTATTTATTATTTTTTAGACAGTTCATCCCTCCAGACACAAATCATAATTACCAGAGACTGGAGGGAAAGAGCCCAAATTCAAATGAATACATATATACATATGTGTGTGTGCACGTGTATATTAAGCTGCTGCCTGTCAAAGGCAGTTTAATGAAGCTAGAGGGAAGCTTTTAAATGAAGTCATGGAGAATATCAAGCGACGTGAAACAGCCTAGTTAAACACAGAAAAACCTGTCCTCCCTTTCACTTGGCTCCTGATTTATGTCAAGCTGAAATAAATGACAATAACACAAGGTTATTAGCGTTCTCTATGATATAAATATGAAGTATATACATTTAGAAATCTTAAGACTTTAAAACACAGATGGAAGCACACCATCCCTAGATTCCACACCAATTCATTTAAAACACATGCAAAGCACACCAGAATGAGAGAGCATTAGAAATAAAGACTGAAGCCTCAGAACTCTTCCTGAAGCACAGACTTTCTTCAAGAGTGATACTAGCACGAAATGGTTTGAAGGCAGAGACTGGCCGGTGTACAAAAATGACCAGATCATGTTTCATTTTCATCAGATCTCAAGCAAAACCTCCAGCACATTAGTTTTAGGGTTGTAAAAAGGCATAACCCCAGCAGGGCACAGAAACACGCTGCAAAGGAGTGAGAGCCACCTCAAAACCCAGTGCCCACCCTGCTCTGATGCAGGGCTGTGTAGCAGGGGACAGCTCCGGTGCATTGCAATAGCCTGGCGAGGAAGCAGCACTGATGCCACACGGCTGCGTACATCCTGCCTGCACGTGTTTCTGTGCTTGCCCACATCCTGTGTGTGCACATGGGCTGCTGGGGCTGCCCTGTAGGCAGGATATCAGTGCAGCTGGGGCAGTTTCCTCTGGCCGAATCATTTTCCTCACTTTCTAGTATGGGAAATCTCTGTAAGAAACTTCTCTGACATACCTGAAGAACATAAATTTCCAGAGAAGTGGCAGTGCTGATAGGAGTTGTGCCTTTTCTCAACCTCTTCTGCAGTGAAGCATCCTGATAGTGAATATATTTGACTATAAATAATAATAAACTTTCCAGAAAGGAAATTAATATTTTTATGCATCTCGGTTCAACAGACTCCAGTTTAATTCTAAACCCTTCATTTGAGAAATCAGTTGTGAGGTTGATTATATGTCAAAATATACAAGTCAATGAAGTTATGCTGGTGCTATTTCAAGAACAAGTAGAAAGTGTAATTTAAAGAGATAAGACCAGCAAAGAACAGAGCATTTGACTATTTTCTTCTACAGGTGACTAAAGATCTAATTACTGTTAGTAAAAGCAAACCCTTTGTGTCAGAAAGAGTGCTTACTTCAGTGGCTGCAGATTAAAACACTCTAGTTAGTCCTTTTTATATTCAGGAAAAAAAATTAGCCCATAAATTCTTTTATGCTATCAGTGCAGATATTTTTGGAACTGCAATAAATTTCTCATGACATATAAGACACTGCTGTCTGATTATTTTATTTTTTTCATATATTTTACTTGAAATTATGTTTAAATGGGACAGTCCAATTATGTCTGATTTAACGTTCTAATGTAATCCTGTGTGATTACAAGAAAGGTCTTGGGTTATTTAACAAGTGACAGTTTGGACTTATTACAAAAGCGATATTGGAAGTATAGGACCTGTGGGGAGCCAATTAAACTTTCCTGGACATCATCTGCTTGGCAACGGCCTCCTGTCACTAACCCACCACCTTGCCTATGGAAGTAACCAACTTGCCGTGCAGTGGCTTGGAAAGGGGAGTTTAGTTCAGGGCTGTATCCTTTAGGAAAGCAGAAGAGGAAGACAAAAAAAAGAAGACTTCCATTGTTTCCATTACTGTTCTTATCAAAATGATGATCCTGTGGAAATAGCCTGGCTTCCTTATCTGTGGTATCCCAAGGAGTCAACACCAGGGAGAGACTTCTCAAGTAAATGTGTAAGTGAATAAATCTTAAAGGTCAGAGAAGCAAACCCAGTATGTACACTGTCATCTGGACCAGGTTCCCTCCCTTTTGTACACAAGTGATGTGAAAGGTGAAATTAATGCCCCCGTCCATTCTCACCATTTCAGTGCATCCCTGCTAGAATCCAGTGTACTGCCAGGCAGAATTAAGCTTGCAAAGTCAGAGTGGCTGGTATGGATGTATGAGGAAGTTTGACCCTAGCTGGGCTGCCAGAGCTCAGGTAGAGAGCTACTAGAGCTGGCAATTAGAAAAGCTAACTTTTAACTGCAAATGAAGCAGATTTGTTCAGTACTGGACATGGAACTCTGTGATGACTGTTACAGCATCACTTTCAGGAGCAAAACTTGCGCTTGAAAATGGATTTATTGGAATTTCTATAGCTATACTTCTGGTCATGAGATATTGATTTTACAGCTAGAAATAAATGAGTTAAAAGAAAGGGGAAAAAAATCCTAAGCTTTGCTTCAGAGACCAAAGCCACCTCTGCTATAGAAGCCTTTTGCTCATATAGGCATGCTGGTATTGCTCAGTCCTGGCACAGCAGTCTTTCTGAAGTCAGGCCATACAAGGAAAGTTTTGTATCACTCCAGTAAAGCCACTTTCAGAGGTAAAACAGGCTTCCTAGGGGAAGTGCAATTTTAGCAGAATAATTCTGTTTATATAGCAGCTTTCACTGGTGCAATTATGATGACTAGATATTACACTCCTCTTTCTCTGCACCTCAGAGAATTCATTCCTGTGCCAAGAAAACCTACAGACCAGGCCAGAAGCAAAAGTTGAGTTAATTAGAATACAGATAAGCTCTTTATGACTTACCTCTGTTTTGCCACTCTTATTACACAAGCAAAATGAAAGTCATCTCATTATGCTAGAAACCGTACCAGCACCCAGCTTCCTGCTACTGGTTTCTAGCTGGAAACCAGCTACAGTGATGGAGGTAGTGAAGAATAGGCAGGTACAGACAGGGAGAGATCAAGGGAGAAGCCAATCATCACAGGAAATATGATAATCTTTTGATCTCTTGCTGTATCCAAATCATTTAAACATCGCAACTGGCAGCAACAGTATCACATGAAAACCCTCATTCTGCCTCAGCGTGCATTGCAACCATTTATATTTTCCCTTTCAGCTCTCAGAAATCTTGTGCTCATGTTATTTCTTTATTGCTTGTTTGTTTTTCTCCCTTTCACTGCAGACTAGCTCTGCTGGACCCACTGTCTGGCTGTATCAAGCTCAAAGCAGATAGATACACTTTTTCAGGGCATTCACGCATGAACTATTTTTCACTCTGGATTCCGTCTCCCCTGTTTTGCCCCATAACTTTTCCCAGTGCAGTGATCAGCCTGTCCTCCAATCAACTTTACAACCTCTCCAACAATACTGCTCCATAGGTCAGCCCAGGTTGCTGCAGGATCATGGTGATTTTATGCTTCCAGATTGCAACTTCACACTGCCCCTAATTACCCGACAAGTGGAAGTCCCAAGGTTGTTTGTAAACTGGCATGTCAAGTACAGCTAGCAGGTTGGCCTGGGTTGTAAATTTAATGTATTTCATACCTAAGTAGGAGTGTCAACTGTTAAATCCATTCCTTGCTAAAAATAAAAGCTACATAATAAGCTGATACTGTAGATCACTTTAAACCAGATACTGTAATCCCCACTTGAGGCAGATACATGACCTATTAAATTAAACATAGATTCCCTCAAATTGCAATCAGAACTGCTCTCAGATCAGACTGTCTCCATTACTTTACCCTGTAAATAGAAATATTGAACTTCTGTATATATTCAGACATGATGTATATAGTCACTTACCAGCTTTTGTATATGCATGCTGTATTAGCAGAGGTGTGCCTTGAAGCAACCCAATGTTGATATTTTCAAAACTAAATACCTGATAACAACTTCCTAAATACATCGTAAATTTTGTTAACAAAATAGGTCTTTATTTTCTGAATAGGTGCCATCTATGGGAGGTGAAGCGAAAAAAATACATTTATACTAAGGTGCTAGTAAATTATTTTGGACACCCACATTTGAAAGAGATCTTAACAACTATGAAAAACCCCACAGCTGACAACCTTGGGAATGCCTTTATGTTTGAATTATTCCATTGAAATCTTATAGATTTTTTTTTTTTCTGTGAAAACACACATTTGGAGCTCAATAGACTCTTTTGTAGTTGTATTTTACAACTTTCTAGCTGTCTTTTCTATGACACTGAAGTGTAGCTTTGGCAATTTATCCAAGAGAAATGTTGAGAAGAGCGCTAAGATGACACCAGAAAAGAAAACAGCCCTGTGACCTGGCCTGGAGCAAGGTTTTGATCACACCATGATGTCAGCCTCATCTTTTCATGGTTCCTGAGATGGACAGGAGAATGAGTACTGTCTTCACGTGGATTACTGCAGAAGGAAAGAAACAGGCTATGCATATTTCATGCCTGTGTGGCACCTACTTAGTGTGCTTTACCACTTACTGAGCATGGGCTGGACAGTGCATTATATCATTACATACAGGGTTAAACCAGATTACTGCTGAGTACCCACACCCAGTGTTTCACAGCTGCTCTCTCACTTTGGCACACCATCAGGGCTTTCTTCCAACACAGCTCAGCAAAACTGCTACCTCTGTGTCTTGCAGCAACTCTCATTCATTTATTCAGATTTATCACCACACCTATCAAGCTCTTTGCTTTTATATGCTTTTTTTCCTTTTTTTTTTTTTTTTTTTACTGATTTCATTGCCTCAGCTGTTTTTCTGAGGGCTCACAACAAAACTGGGGATCTTTCAACTCTTCTGGAGTGCCAGAGCAGCTCTGGTATTCCCACATAAAGCTCCAAATTGAGAATGTCAAATGGGATCAAATGAATCTGAAAAAACATCCAGGTGACCGAACAGCTAAGCAGGTTAAGTGAGGCTACCATCCAGGTGGATGCAACCAAATAATGCTCACATTTCTAGAGTGAGAGTAAATCAAGATGATGCAGTCTGTAGCAATATTACAGGGGTAGTATTTTCCCACGCACTGAAATGAAGTTCTCTTGAGCAATTCCTGCAGTGGATGAGTCACCGTCTGTCTTAGATGGTTTATCCAGAATCATTTCTGTTCAGCAAGAATAGAGAAGAAATCTTATTCTCCACTGCATGTGGGTCCTCATATTTGGCAGTACTGTGCTGATGCTATACAGCATTTTGCTTCACAGTCACACTCAAGTTATATTAAGGTGTCTCTCAATGAGTCTGCAGTTTTCCAAACTGTATTTCCATGTTTGGAAGCAAGGAAGCTGACTATACTTTATTTTTGTGCAGAAGGATCTGCTCCTGAGCTGTGTGTTACGCATCAGGGACTGAAGCTATACAGGTAGTAGTCACAGTTCTGTGATTGGGGAACACCAGCTGATGGCAGTGGGAAGTGTGATGCCTTTCTCAGAGGTCACAGCACTGGAGAGTAGCTGTGACTGGCAAGAGCTAAAGCCATTCTTCCATAAGAAGGTGTGAAGCCAGCATATATATTGGTGAAGCCACTTCAGGGGTGTGCTTCAGCAATAAGACATGACAAGCTGTGAATTACAGTGCATGAATTCAAGCCTAGCGTATTGTCAAGTAAGGGGCCAAAGGGCTAAGAGCCATCCATACAACTAGGTGTGAATTAATTCACATTAGTTCACACACTGAAGTGTCTTATTGTGATAATAGATTTAATACTCCTAAAATGTTATTTTAAAATATCTATATATTATTAAGATATAAGACTTATGCCTCCTGAACACTAAATTATATCTCAATGAAACCATTGCTCAAAATTCTTATTAACCCAGAAGGTCACTCAATTTCTCCTGCCCATTTCGTAATAATAAATAGTATAAACTATTCAGACCATTCCATCTCTTTGTTACAGGAACTATCACCATCAAAAGGGAAATCCTTCTTCCTGTATGTAAAATTAATGCTCAAGTATGTGGTTGGATAAATGTTTCCTGCATTTAGATGTTGAACCATATGTTTCAGGATTTCTCTTTGCTAAGTAAGTGCTAGCTATCGCTGAGTGATTATGTGCAAAAACCAAATCAGGAGGAAAGGTGCCTGTACACAAGCTCTAATCAATGAACTTTGCTACCCAACAATTCATATTTCCAAAGTGCTTGATTTGAAATGAAAGTCATTATGGATGTGCCAATTAGTAAGGAAAATACATTGGGCTTTTGTCTCTTGCCAGTGGAGGTCAAGGTACTCTAATTTTAATAGAGTGTCATCCAGAGAAAAGCCAAAAAACAGATTGGGTAGAGCCCAGCCCTGAGGAAAGTGTTAAAGCTGATGGGAAATGCCCAGAGTGGGTCAAACTCATTCATTTCTACCAGGAACGAGCTTGGTCGCCTGGGAACAGCTAAATTTTAAATCCATTTCTGGTTTTTGTTTTGTTTTGTTTTTAACTTGGGCTTCCGAGCTGTTTATAAGAGAAAATGATATAGTAAATTATGTAAGATAAATGATACAGTCTGACAGTGTGAGAAATCTACTATTCGTAACTAATTCTAATTTTTTAAGCTACTGTATGTCATAGCTAAAGCAGCACATCCTATCACTGAGCTGTCTTTGAGATTTACTACTTGTGTTAGTATTTCATCTCTGGTTTGTTTAAAATGTTTGGGGGGCTTGAGTCTATGGTGCTGTGCTGAGGCTGTGAGCTGCATGTAAAAGGCTGAAAATGCCCTTCTGCAGCTGGGTGGATGGGCAGAGAGGCCTGCAGTAGAGGCAAACTGAAGTAAATGACCAATAGTCAGTTAAATGTTTCTGTATCAAAAGGCAGCTGTGTCAAGGTGTGACACTAGAAGGCCTTGGCATGGCTGAAGACAAGCTTTTGTGGACTTGAAGGGAGCAAAAGCCATCAGATTTGAGGCTCAGTACAAAGGCAGCCATCAGAATACGCACCCTCCACACACTGGCTAAGCAGACCTGTCTCCTTTTAAGACAGAAGGCTTCCAAGCAAAGGTTTTTACATTTTATTGATCTTTGTCTTTTATCTTCCTCTGCTGCAAACCTTTCCAACAGCACAAACATTTTATTAGACAGTTACACCATCGTGGCTGCTGTATGCTCCTTACAGAGTACACCTTTTCAATGCCATGCCGGTTTTGCCTTACAAAGCAAGTTAATAAATTATATAGTTATGAGCTTTGATTGCATCACGTCCAAACTGCTCTCTCCGAGAGGCTGTGTTACCCAAGATATTAGCAGAGAGCGCTGCTCTGACCTCATTTACTGGGCAAGCAGAACGCTGCCGAGCCACAGACACCGGAGCATAGTGAAACCATTGTCTCCTTTCAGGACAAGCCACGGAGCCTGAACCACAGGAGCATAACCTTGAATGTCCGTTAGCGTTTCAGGCTGTGTTACATGGGTAAGCAGTGAAAGGAGACAGTATCTAAGCATCTGGGAGAAAAGTCTATGACAGGTTTATTTGATATTTTTACTGGAGACCATACAATTACTGGAATACCTGGATTTATTTGAATGGAAGTATTATAAAAATATTCTCTCCAGTGGTTTCCTGCATGGAGAGGAAATTTCATTTTGCAGCCAAAATTTTGTCAGAGGGTCACAACCTCTTTCTCAATGCTGAAAAACTGTTGGAGCTCACCCTCTAATAAACCAAAAGTCTTCCAAAGAGATTAACCCGCCTTGGCCCATGACAGTGGGTCCCTCTATGCTGTGCACTGTCCAGGGCTGGGGTGAGCTTTCTCATCACAACCCTGTGGCACCCTCACCAGGACCTGCTCTGGGGCTCGATGCTTGGCAAGACAAGCCCAAAGTGGAAATGCAAACATGAAATGTACTTTAACCCTGTTTCTGAAGGCAGCAAGCTCCTGGTGAGGGAATATTGCTCTAATTGCTGCACTGGCAGGCACTGAGGGGATTCAGAAAGCATCACAACTACAGCTGAGGTGAAAGGGTACAGGATCTTGACTTGTGAAAAAAACAGCCAGCGTTTATTTTCTCACGGAATTACTTCTGGTTGTTGCCTTCTGAGTGAAACCTTTTAAACATG
>JANHGB010026752.1:37900-77565 GCA_026283785.1 Coracopsis vasa
AGTGAAACCTTTTAAACATGCAAAACATGTGGCTAAAATGGGAATTCAGAAGTACTGGTCTGCACACCTTGAACTGAAACTGAAAGTTTCATTTTGGAAATCTCAGTGGCCTGGTACAGCCTTTCGTGGAAGCAGCTGCTGTGGCCATCTCTGTGCTATTGTGCATAAGAAACACAAGTTAGGGACAAAACAAGTTGTCCCCTTTTTTTTTTCCACATCTAAATTGCTAGACTAGATCAGAGCTCAAGTCCACCTAGCCTGATTTCCTGTCTCTGATAGCAGCCAGAACCAGATGCCTTGGACAAAGGCATTAAGAAATCTCAGTTCTGGCAAAAAGGGAACAACTTAGGCAACCCTCTTCTCCCCCTGATGGGTTCATCTTAATCTCTCTGAGTGGGAAAGTGTTTGAAAGTCTGAGGTATGAGCTTTTACATCCTTTCTACAACTCTCTTAGCATTAATTATCATAACTCTGGCACCTCTAAAACCTTGTTGTAACATTTGGCACTGTGTTGGTAGTAAAGCGTGTTGAAAGAAGAGAACAGGACTTCTAAAAAAGCTGAGGCACTGCTGGGATTATTGACTCAAGGACCTCAGCAAGGGAACATAACACAGGGTCATGTTTCCCAGTAATAACATGGGTGGTTGACTTCCCAGCATAAGGAAAAACTGGAAAAATTGGAACTCATGTTGTTCTGGATAGAGCCCAAGAAGTTACTGGAGATTTACAATTAGATCATGCAGAAACCGTGGGCTGATTTGGTTTCATTTTTTCAAACAGATGTTGGAGAGGTCCCACAAGAGGTGGTGTGGAGGGCGGCTATATTAGCAACTGAAGTAAGTGTAGCTAATTCCAATTTAATACTGTATTTTATACTTTACAATCATTTTCCTAAGTGTAAATACCAAGCATATTAATTATTCCATGGTAATTTTCTAGCCTTATAATTAAGTCGTTTTCCTTCAAAAGAACCTATAGAGTTGTGGCTCAGATTTTCAGCAGCCATTTCTCCTATTGGCAGCCACATAATCTATTCCATTGTCACTGATGGGCTCTTCTGACTAAGAGGGAAAGTGACAGTAACATCTATATCAGATCATCTGGAACGGGCCAACTGCACATTGCATTAAAATATGAAGTGGAGAGCAGTCCTGTGGGGCCAAGGTTAACAGTTCGTTCCCATCTGTAATTCCTGTCATTCCTGGATGCAGTCTGTAAGCTGTCACGCGTCACAAGCATTTGCAGAAGATATGTGAATTACCAAAAGCTGACCACAGCAAGACAAATACAAGTTGTTTTGGGACTATTGGTCAGTGTGGGTTTATACAATAGAATTTAATTCTCTTTGGGGACACTGGAGACTGTCTTGGGCTGGGGGATGGCATGTGAAATACTATCTGATAGACTTTCTCAGATTGTTCATCTTATTTGCTGTCTCAGATGTTCATTTCTGCTTTCATGTGCTTGGGTACTGATGCTACCAGTCTGGCTTTACCCAATTGTCCTTAAAGGCAATTATTTCTTGTGGTTATATCTTTAATTATATCATACAGTACCCAGGAAGCAAGCAGACTATTTTTCCTATTGTTCATTATTAACAAAACCCCAGTATCACCACTAGCACTAAACACTGCAATCAGAAATCATATTAGTTAGAAAACAATCTCATTTACTTTTTCCTAAAGAAATCCCAAACAGAACAAAACCAAAGCATGGTTTTGATGTTCTCTGGTGTTTATTCTGTAAATACTGAAGGACAGAGAGATCTCTAACAGGGAGGAAGCTCAGCTGGACAATCAGCACCTCACAGAGTTCCCTTGATTCCCTCAAGTCCTGCACACTGAGCACAGACAAAGCAAATCCCTCTATGGCTGACCCCCTGCTCTTGAGCAGCCACCTACCAAAAATAAATTCTCCCCATGCTTTTGACAACGCACAAATAAGCTTCTAGAAGTTTTGCAGTGGTATCAATGTCCTCTCTAAAAATAGAGCTTGAGCTCTTACTGAGCATAACATCAGGAAATCATCATCACGTAATAGTTGTTCAACCTGCTGACATGGTGCTTCTCTTGCGCTCAAGATTAACCAACCCTTTCATTCCTCCATTAGTCACCTGTCATATTTAGAAGATAATAACCACAAAATAAGCAACCTGATGACTCTTGTAGCAGTTTGGCATGTCTGTACTGCGTAGCACAGCTGTAAACTGTTAATATTTGTGTTTCTAAAGCAAAGGACTTAGGTGCTTCTGACACATTCTTCCTGTCCCACCTCAGTGTAGACAGCTGTGCTTCACAGCATCCACTGCCTGAAGGTGATTAAGAGTTGATGCTTAATCAACCATGGTTCGCTTTTATAAAGTTCAGTGGGAACTGAATGTACTCACAGCCTTGAGGCTGGGGCTTGAAATGGCTGAGCTAACCTTTAGACACCTCTGAAAGTCTGCTCTGGTGTGTATTTAGTAAAGTGAAATGAAGACTATAGAATAATCAATCCCTCTATCTTGTGACAGGTCAATTGCTTATTTTAGAACTGTCTTGGCTGGTTGATTATTTAATTTCCTTGAAAGCAAGAAAAATAATCACTGTAGAAGTTGTTAATGTACTCCAGGTGAAATGCAACTGAACTGTTCATTCCAATATTCACGTTAGCCAAAATATGCTCGCAGTTTTGTGGTTTGAGCCTTTACTTCTTCCCTGTCACAAAATAATTAAAAAAAAAGATTAAATTATTTTAAACTATTGAATTCTAATTTAATGATTGACTTGACATTTCAATTCATTAGCTTTCAACCTGAATTGAAATTAATTCCACAGTCCTTTTCTTAATTTGTTATGTTCCAACTTTTCTGTTTATATGATTGTCACTAAATGAAGAAATCATTAACCAGTGCTTTAATTGAATGTCGTGCTTTGTATGCAGCACACTACAATAGGACTCCGGGTGTATTCACTATAAAACAACCAAAATGTGGAATTTTACTTCCCTTGTTTTGCCAAATTTCAGTACAATTTGAGATGTTCATAAAGCTTTTGTAAAAGCACAGGTTCACGTGTACTTACATAATGTTGATGGAATCATAAAAGGAAGCTGTAATTATACTGTCAAATTTATTTCATTTCTTCTCTGCATTTCTAGCAATATTTAGAGCTGCTTTATGTTTCTGCTACCAGATAAACTCAAGTTAATTGCAAACTGTGTAAATTGAATAATCAGTTATTCTCTACATGCCATGCCCTTTCACAGCTTCTGAGCTGTAGTAAAAGAATACCACTTGCCCTTTGGTGCTACTCCCAGGGATGATTTTGGGTGAGTTATAAATGCTAAATTGGCATTTCAGGCCCCTATATCCAAACCATACATGCTTTCACCACCACATTTCACCACATGGCTGTTGAGGAGGAATGTAGCATTCACTTGGGCTTCACCAGAAAAGCGTTCTACCACCAGCAATGCTTCCATCTTCCCAGAAGTTGATATATTTGTGTTTTGCTTTTCCTTAAACTTCCTTGGGGTGCACAAAGCAGATGTCTGTAGCACCTTTACAGGGCACATGCCATGCCATTTTACACTATATTACACCAGTGTTCTCAGGTATATTATACCTGAGTTTGATTTCTTTCTGAGTTCAAAGAAATCGACATAGCCCACATCTTCTGCTATTTGGACAGTAAGGGACAAGAGGAGCATTCAGGATCATCTCTAGACCTATTTTGATGGTAAGTATACACAAGAATAAAAAAACACCCATAAACAAGGGTGATCATGACTCCTTGAGCATATTGCTAGCCTGATCATTGGTTGAGTGGAGAGGTTTGAGCTCTGCTCTTCACTGTTTTAGGTTTATAAGCACTGCCTTTGTATTTCTAGGAGGACTACGCGGCCATCTAATTACACACAAACCAGGTTTTTTTCAATTAATATTACAGCCAAGTGTTTTCTCTACCTGTGGATTGAAACAGGCATGTATTTTTCAGCTCATGACTGCATCTACATTAATGTTCTTGCAGCACAGAGCACAAAGGCTGGTAGGCTGAGTTATTCAAAAGGAGGGGTATGGCCATGGAAAGGATCCAAGCTAATCAAAAGAGAGAAACTGCAATTATATAATCAAACAGTTATATTTTAATTATAATTGTTGCCACAGGGCAGCCCAGGATTACTTTGTGTGAACCTCTGCTTAAATGTTTATTTCTGGAAAAAAAAAAAATTATAAGGCATCTATGGCAATTTCATTATTATTAAGAAACTAAAAAGAATCTATAGTTAGCTAAGGGACCAGTGCAATTACCTACATCATCTTTTAGAACAGCAAAATGTAATAATAAGCCACAACGAGAAACTAGAGCCTTAGAAATGAATCAGATGGCACTAAAAGAGATTCACTGACAGGGAGCTCAGGGCTTACTGAGCTGTTATTTATTACAGGGCTAGATTTTTTAAGCTACACTAGTGAAAATAGAGCAACAAAAAATATTGCACCAGAATTAATTGTACAGATTCACTCTTCAAGCAAAAATAGACTATCAGGAAGTAGTCTTAAAATGAAGCTTGGAATATAGAGAGTTTAATTCATCTCCCTAAATCTCCAGGGAAACCATCATTTCTCTGACCAAGGGCTGAGCACGACTCAGACACCCCTCCTCTCTACAGTCCACATCCCATACTCTTCTATCCAGCCCTCTGGACGGTCAGGGAAACTCCTCTGGAGTCCTCTGACCACTGCTCCTAGCGCAGCTGTGCAAGTATGCTTTGATGAATATCCAAATCCAAGTTTTTCTGATCCATAAGACAAGCATTTTGACTTTTAATAGAATGGTTGAGTGAAAAGAAAGGTTTCAGTGAGAATCAATCAATTGTCATTGCAATCCAAGTGAACAACAATTTGATTATAAATGGAGGGTGTATTTAATTTGATTTTAGAGTGTTGATGGAGTTAGGTTGTCATGAGGCAGCAGAGCTCAGGCCATCTCCTGCCCTCACCTCATTTCCACTTTGATGCAGCCAACATGGGTTATCAACCGGCACCTTGTAGGCTGGGGCCACAGGCAGAGTACTCTGGCAATCTGGCCATATTCCATATCCTATCACATCAGAATACAAAAAAACAGGCCTTCATAAATTGTGCATGACAACAGAGAAGAAACTTCAAGAATGCAGCACATAGCTTGCAGGGGACTGTTTTTGTCTTTTTGAAGTAAGATTGTGCTCCACAGATGATAAAGAACAAACCAACTATGGCTAACACCTGAAGAAATTGTATCTTTTCTGAATGTGGGGTGTATCGATGGGGAAACTAAAACTGCACTGGAGAATGTAGGAAAAAGAGAAGTTTTATTTGGTAGCAACACATCTACTTCATTTTGTATAGGAACAGCAGAATAACTCTCTTGAGAAAGCTTTTGTTTTATTTTTAGAGTTGCTTTTTGGGAATAAGATTGGATCAGAGAAAAGCATTTTCTTCATTTCTTACCCAAATTGTCATCACTCCCTACGCACTTTTGCATCAGTAGCATGATTTGGCTGTTCTTTGGTCAGCCTTTTCACAATCCAAGTGACTCATCTTTAGAACTGACCCATCACTGAAAGGCTCTGGCCTCAGGAGAAACATTTCATCTAAGCCCTTTGGTTGGAACAGGATTTTCCAGACACTGATTCAGACCCCACCAGGACAGTATTTTAAATCTCCTGTTCACACCCTACCCCTACTGTACACAGAAATTTTCTCAAAGATAAAAAAAATGATCTGACAATCATGGAAATCCAGACAAAAGAACCACAGACACAAATGTTGGTTGACGAGAAGCTCAACATGACCAGAGATGTGTGCTTGCAGCCCAAGAAAGCCAGCTGCATCCTGGGCTGCATCAAAACAAGCGTGACCAGCAGATTAAGGCAGGTGATTCTAACCTTCTGCTCTACTTTTGTGAGACCCCACCTGCAGTCCTGCATCCAGCTCTGGGGCCCTCAACACAAGAATGATGTGCAAGTCCAGGGGAGGCCACAAAGATGCCCAAAGGGCTGGAGCAGCTCTGCTATGGAGGCAGGCTGAGAGAGCTTGGCTTGTTCAGCCTGGAGAAGAGAAGGCTCAGGGAGACCTTAGAGCAGCTCCAGTGCCTAAGGAGCTGACAAGAAATCTGGAGAAGGACTTTTGACATGTAAAGCAAGGAGTAATGGTTTTAAATGGAAAGGAAGGACATTTAGATTAGACATTAGGAAGAAGTTCTTCCCTGTGAGGGTACTGGGGCACTGGCACAGGTTGCCCAGAGAATCTGTGGCTGTCCCATTCGTGGCAGTGTTCAAGGCCAAGTTGGATGGGGCTTGGAGCAACCAGTTTTAATGGAAGGTGTCCCTGCATATAGCAGGTTGGAACTAGGTGATCTTCCAACCCAAACCATCCTATGATTCTATGAAACATTGAAGAAAAAAAAATAAAATTAGAAGATTTAGTTAGATGCACTATTTATGCAGAAAGGACAAATAAAGAAACAGAATATGAATCCTTAATGTAAATTTTAGTTGTTTTCTGCAATAAGTAAACTTTAGAAACCACCCAAAAGTGTTCTAATAGCAGGTTGAGACCAGCCTTTGAACATCTCATTGCCTTGAGAAAATTTACATTCTGTGTTCAAAAATAATTGCTAGCCTGAATCTGAACATGTCTTGGTCTGTAGATTAACCTATGCAAGTGCTTCTGCTATTGCTGCTGCTGCTGCTAAACCAGACCTATTTCAGGAGGGTACTGGAAAAGTTACAGATGGAGAAGGAGTTTTCTGATAGTTCTTAATATCTTATTAACTCCTTAACCATGACATCTAACATATCAGCTTCTAAAATCTACTCACAGTGAGCCTTTAGCTGTACATCCTGTTTTGCTTCTTATGCAATTGTTAGTAGCTTTACAACTATTGTTTTCCCTTGAACACAGCCACTCAGAAAAAATATTTCATGCTTATAGTATAATTTGTTTTTAAAAAGTTATTTCTTGCCTGAACCACTGCCAAATAGCTGATAGTTTCACTTTGTAGTTTCATTTAACATTGGCTTCATATTACAGAAAGCACACAGAAAAAAAAATGCGTGGAAGTGTTAGGGCAAGATTTTGCTCACCTTCTTCATATGCAGGCTTATATTATTATAGGACAACCCCACTTTGGAAATCTACCATATGCAACAGCATCATTTAATTACCAGATAATTACTGCCTTCAACAAGAACCTTTTCTGAACAATATCTGCTCAGCCTGGAGGCCTGGGGGAGTAGCAGCAACCATTACAGTTTCCCCATTTCATACACCAGTCTGTGCCAGGCCCAGCACAAACCTTAGAAGGACTTGAGGAAGAGTTGCTGTTTACCTCATTTCTGCCATCCCACCCTGAGCACCAGTTACAAGTCTCTCTGTTTCATCCCCTTCCCCTAACCGTCCCCCTAAAACTCCTCTGTGCATAGAACCAACAGCAGGAACCTGCTTACAAAAGGGTTTGAAAATGGTCCTGTTCAGATGTTAATGTGTTTCCTCTTGTTGTGAGCATCAAGGTGCTTCCAAGCTCAGTTTTGCTGTCACTTTCTTAATGTTAATGTTATAATTAATGCCACAACATTAAATGTTACGCATCTCCTGGGCTTGTAGAACAACACCCAGGACTTTGCAGATAGGCATTAAACGCATCTTTGTTTGCAAGCTCTCTGTAAGATATGACCTTTCCTCTGGAAATAACACAACCTCGAACCAATCATCCCACATGCAGGCAAAACAGGCACAGCCAGTTCATTTACATAACCTCAGCACAAGCTCTCTTTCAAACCTTTGCATTAGATCGAACTACATTTACAGCACGCTTTTATGATATAATGAGGGACCATATGCAGTTATAGAAACTTTAAGCCTTCACAGGGAGGTTCTAAATACATTATCCAGCTATCGTGGCCAGTTCGAGTATATAATTTGTTTTGTCTGGTGGTGTTCTGGTAAATCTGCCCGTGGTTTGGTGAGGTGGCAGCCACCAGGACTGTAAACCATCTGTCACTCTTCAATGCTCCTAACCACAGGCAGGGCACACCTCGTTTCAGCACTGTAGTGACAGCACATTTTTTGATGGACAGATACTGAACACTTTCTGAAAGCTGCCTCCTTTCTGAGTGACTCAGGTTGGGATCAGCACTTGTATCAGATTTTAATTTTTCATTTAAGTCACATTAAAAGACATTGAGAAAAAGACCAGGTCACCAGCTCTCTTTTATATCCTGGTTTCACTGGCTGTGGCTGGAGAAGGTCTGTGGTATCCCAGAAGTGCTGTTTTACCATTTCCATTACTTTCCCCTCACCAATAAAAGCTGAGTCAGCTTTGATGTTCTGGTCTTAATTGCCACAGCGTGTTGTGTCCCACAAGACAGAATATGGCACAACTGGTACATAATTAAAAGAAAAACACCAGGACGCTCGAAGGACAGGTTGATACAATAGAAGGGAAAGCAGGCAAGCGGCCACATCTGCTCCTGACAACTGGACCCTTTGTTTAGAGATTAATGCACATGATAGGTTTGGGATAGAGTTTGAATAAACAGATAATTAAACAAAAGTCCATGAAAAGGTGCAAGGCACAAATCTAGTCCGTCTTGCCATTGGGGACAGAGCTGCAACACATCGCAAGGTACCTGATCTTTCCAGTGCTTTCTTTCCAATGTTTTCCATGTCACAGGTTTCAAATAAATCCCTGAAATGGGATGAAAAATTAAATTGTCAGAATTGTTTGCTAACTGAAAACAAAAACCATGAAGCTGGTTCAGGTTAATTCAATATTTTGATTTCAGTCTTTTCTTTTCCTGTTCTCCATTCATCTTCTAAGTTTAAGTTAATCCCCAAATTTTCTCAATAGAGGATCATTTGTAGTAGAGGCATATTTTGACAGGAATGTTTTGAGTTCTGAAATTCCATAAAACTGAATTTATTTCCAAAACATTTTGAATTTGATAGATTAGCATCTCTCAAGGGTGTGAAATGAAACACAACACAAAGCTTTATGGAGAACATCTACACCATACAGTCCCCCATAAAGCAGATAACACTGTCTGCAGGACCACTATCCTGCTGCACAGGAATGCACAGTGCAGACATCACCCCCTCCCTGTCCAACGCACCAGGAGACAATAGCAGGGATTTTAGGGTAGGAGGTAGATGAACAACAATGTGTTCAGCTAAATAGAGCTTTTGCCCACATCTTGTTTTTCTTGGCAATAGATTGGATCATCCCATTCTCTTTAAGGATCTTCCTTGTCCCTTCAGAGGTCTAAGCTCATTTCTGACAAGTACTGGAAATAACCATTTGCCTCTGTACCCCTTAAAACTGTGCATGTGAGTCAGTGCAACCACCAACTCAAACATAGTGTGGTTGTATCTGCTTGTCTGTCTCCACAGTCCACACACACAACAACAGTCCTGTGTCCTGCACATCTTTTATCAACCCGCAACCACGTGCTGCATTTCTCAGCCAAATTCTTCTTTACCTACAGCTTCAAAAATTCATAACAGAAGACATCTGCAATAGTTTAGCCTCCCTGGGATGACACAATCAGTAATGGCCACTGGCTCCTCACTCGTCAGAGCACACTCCATTTCCATGTAATTGAGAAGCAGACTAAGTTTGCACAGATTATATGGCTGGTTTAATGAAGTTTAGTAAAATGAGCTCATTAATGCAGCTTTCAAAGGAACTTCCATTTTCTACATCACAAGGCATGATTTTACAATCTTTCAGCACTAACACTAAAATCATGGATTCTGCCATGCTGTCAAATCACAGAGTGCATGTGGAAACTCCAGAAGTTCCTCTAATTGCTTGTAAAATGCAATTGCCATCTTCTACTTATGTGAGACGGGGCTGCAACTGGCATGTCCCTAACTGTGGATGGGATTTCAGGAGGACAATGAGGAATGCAGAACTTACTTTAAATTAAAAAATTGGAAAAATCAGAAAGAAACTGAGTTTCTAATGATACCATATACACGCACACGCACTTTCATGGTTTTTAAACACTCCCAGTTGAGTACTTACTGTATGATTTCTAATTTCTATCCCACAGTTGTTTTATCACACCATTTGAAATCTCCCAAGGTGGTTTTGAAAAGAGGTGTTTTCTTAGACTGTCAGTGCAGCACTTCAGAAAAGCAAGCAGGTGCTGCTGTGGAGGGGAGCCCTGGAGTAAAATGTCTAGCACAAAGATTTCTCATGGCTCTGTAAGACACCCAGAAGTCAATTAACCTGCTTATAGCTTGCTGTACAAAGAAACAATCCGTTGTCTTAGACAGAATGGAAATTAATTCTTTCTTCACTCTCGGTGGCAAGATGGCACTTGTGCAGTTGTTATCAGAACGGCAAATGCCCATTGGAATGATAAAATGTGTCATCAGATCATTGGCCCAGGTACCTGCCATATTTTATTTCAAACGTGAAGCCTGCTGGAGGTGGTTAAATCTCTCCAGATGGCTGTTTTAAAATAAAGCCCGCCTAGCTACATGTAATGTAAATCAAGATAAGGCAGGGAGCAAAATAGCTTTGGAGATCGCCATTGTAAGGCCTCACATCATGTCAATATGGAAAACAACAGAGGAAAAGGATGAGGAAAAAGGAAGAGCTTGTATTTGAGAGAAGTGTATTTTCTTGCTGACTGCAAGCAAAGAGATGGACAGGGATGGATGGCAGAAAGCATGCTCCTAGTCTTTTTATCATTGCTTTTTGCCATGAATGTGGGACATTAACACACGTGTGTATTAATGAAAAACCAAAAATCCATCAACGGTAAAGAGGCTTAACAAGGTTCCTTTGAAGGAAATGGTGGCAATGCTCTAGCTTTTAAAAAAATTAAAAGCCAGCTGTAAAGAAGTTGCATAAGCAGTGTCTGTCTGCTCCTATAGCCACCCAAACTCATAGCAGAAGCAACAGGCAACAATTGGGACATTCCTTTTACCCTTCTCGAAAGGGGAGCAGGGTGCAGGCAAATCTTTGTCTTAAGAAGCTATCATCCTGAAGCGCCTCTTTGTCCTATTGCGTCCCATAGAAACCAGGAAACCCAGCTGGCAGGGGAAGGAGTCTTGTTCTGAGGAGCAAACTTAACCAAAGAGACAAGAGCAGAAAATAGCACTTTTGCTTTAAAAGTACTCTATAAAACATTCTTTGGCTAAAATACTGAGGTCAAATGGATAGCCAGTTCACATCAGAAAAGGTAGTAATTATCTTTAGCCCTCCAAATAAGCATCAATCACTGCTTAATTAAGGCCACAATGTAAATGGGCAGCACTAGACTTCTCTAGAGAGGAAAAGCCTATGTTGTGTATAGTTATTTCTTTTTCCTAACATGTGCTTTGGTTTATATCCACATACAGGGGCTTGGGGTGACAAATAACATCATTACTGGAAAAGAGTAAACAGCTCACAGAGAATAATTTACATGATTTAATATAGCTTCACTTTCTATTCATAGAGTATATGTAAACAGGTTGTGATTTTCTCCAATTATTCGATTGAATTAACTTGACAATATGTATATATATTAACTTGTTTACATTCTTTTATTGTGAGGATTAGTTGCAAAACACAATATCTGAGATTAAAGCTCTGTTGGTCCACTGACCATTTTAGTTGTGGGAAAGTATTTCTATCCCCTCTTTAGATAGGTTGATACTGAGGATGAGGAATCACCTTTCCTATGTTTGTTTAGCACCCAGAGCAATTTAGTTCCAATTCTCCCTAGAACATGTGCATCCTGCCATAACTAGAATTTATTAGGACAACTATGAAATTGCTATGAATTTAAATTTCACATGCATTTGAATGCCAGTATCCTGGCATTATGGTGTGGATCTATGACCATAATAGAAGAGTTACAAAGCAAAAAGTAGAAGTACCCCAAACACTGAAAGGAGCTAATGCCTCCAGTATTCATATTCCTCTTCACTGGTGAAATGAAATAAAATGTTTGACATTGTTGTTGGAAAAAATGCAGTCTTTCTCATAAAGAGTCATTCTATCAGTCACTGAAAAACATGACAGACAGCCATCATAAAACAGAATAGATTTTAAATTATTCTCCAGTGACCAAGACAACTAGCATTTTATTTTCCTTGAACATCTTCGACATTTCTGCTTGGTTTATAGAATTTAGCTATAAAATTATTTCTCTAATATTTTTTCTGATCTCTTAAATTTCAGAGTCATGGAGGGAAAGAGTTGCCCAGCTATACTAGGTTCTCTTGGGTTTCTGACAGTGGTAGGAAATCGATGAGTATGGAGACCATAGTGCTAAAGATTATTCCCCCTCTACATAACATTATATGCTTGTTACTTTTACTACTTCTACATAAGACCTTCAAATAAATAGTGGAGGAGAAATCAAGAGAGAAAACAGACTCTACGGTGCTTATGGCAATAAGCCCCAGAGATTAGTTAGAGTTTATCTCATCACAGATGGTGATCCCCCAGAGGAGACTTGGACTTTGGTGCATGTAAGTGTTATGCAAACACAGAGCAGAGATGGTGGCTGTCCCACAGGGTTTTGAGTCTGAGTAATTGCTTTCTGTACAATTACCCTCATTCAAGTTTGTTTGTAGCTTAAAGCGTTGTTCAACGTGAACCAGAACATCAGTCTGAACTTCCATGTAGTGATGAACAGAGTTCTTAGTTTGGTGATTACATTATTACGAATACCTTTATTATTATTATTACTACTAGTAGTAGTAGTAGCAGAAGCAGTAGTAGTAGTATTTCATTAGATTGAAAAGGCTAAAGGAGATGAGGATTGGCGGGAAGGTCACTCTTGATCTAGACGTTCCCAGCCTTAATTCAGCACAAGCAGGCTACTGCTGTAATTGCAGACAATATTCAGAAACAGTATAAAGTGGGTAGAAATACACACTGGATGGTATTTCCAGCTGGAAAACTTCAGCTGGGTATTTGTGGTTGGACTATATCTGTTTCATGCCAAACTGTGGGTGAACATTCCCTGTGACCTTGCTGTGACCATGGCCTGCTCTTTCCATTTAAATGGGAACCTCCCTTTTTGCACAATGTAAAACTAACCTGAGAAGAAGTTCCAAGTTTTCACCTCATTAGCCATTTTGAAGGAAAGCAGCTGTATAAAGAAATATATATGAAATCCAGGTGTGAAATATTTCAATGTTACATGTCAGTCTCTAACTATGCATTCATCATGCATAAAAATTGAAATTTTGATACCGCTACAAAACCAAACCAAACCAACCAGAACATCTTCGAGTGTGTGTATTTCAATAGCCCACACCTGTAGAAAATATTGGCAATGTTTTTGAGAGAATGGACGAATTTCTCTGAGTCCCATGTTGTTCTTCTCTCTCAGCTGCTTCTTCTATTGCTCTCTTTCTGTTCAGCACCAATTTGCTGATTTGCAATCCCCAAAGACATATATTTTCTCTTCTTATTTGACTCCAAATTTGGCTGGACCTCAAACCAAAGCTGTGTGTTCTCTGCTCGGAAATTTATTATTAAGTACAGTCCAGTGGTTCTTGCACCCTGCCTTTTATTTTCCCAAGCCTAAATCCACAGAGGGACTAATAAGCCTGAAGTGGAACATGGATGGAATTTAGGCACTTATGTAGAAGAGTATAATTCCTAAAATGTCCTATATAAAGCCTAGCTGGAGTCCCCAGATATCTAAATTTGCATTTCTAAAGTCTGTAGGCATTTAACTTGTCTGTCAAGAAGTGTTGCCCTCCCAGAACAGCACAGTAAGTTAGTACTTCACCTGCTCTCCAATTTGTCAAGCCACAGTCCAGATCACTGCAGGAGCCAGAGCCAACCCAAACTAACCTTAGTGTGCACAGATGTGAATGAGTTACGCACAAAAGCAGAGCAGCAAAGGCAGCTTTCATTCAGCTGGGTGGTGGAGTCTGTCTTGTCTATACTGGCTCTGCTCAGTCTCTTACACACCTGGAGGTCTGGGCTAAACACCCTTTCAGGAAAAGGTGTCTAAAATACTCTTTCCCATCTTGTAAGAGTACCAGTGGCTCTTCTGGGCTCTGGGACTTGCCACTCTTAAAACAGAGTTACATGTCTGTTGCAGGAAAACATTTCCAGTTCCCTGTTCCTGAGGATGAAAACTACAATATGCATGACTCAGATACCCTGAACTAGGGTAGAACTTTTAGTCTGCACAGCCAAAATTATTCAGACATTTTACATAAAATTATCTTCAGAGAGGAAAGAGAAATAATTATATAGGACTTGGTTGAAGCACGGAACACTTCCCATTGCCTTGGGGAGCTAAGACTCACTCTTTGCAGTTGTGGTTGAGGACTGGCATAAGTAACTTTTGCTTAATAAACACCCTTCTGGGGTGCCCATTTTTGCCCATATAAAGCAATTTAAAGCCTTGAATTCAGATTCACAGCTTCCACAGATAGTCAGGCCCTTAAAGGCTAGGTGAAGTGATGACAAGCATTCAAGACTGATAACATTTATAAAGCTAAGCTTCAGTAGAGTCTCCTTCTCCAGGTAAGAGGTCTTTCTAGTGTTTTCAAGATACAAAGGAAAATGTAACTTGCTCTCTCTCTCTCAAACATGGAATAAGATGGACAGGAGTCTGAAAAACAACAGACATTCTGAGTCTATCACCAGATGGGCAGGCACGTCTGGTTCCTGAGTACAGATGCTTTAGAGTGCAAGGACTAAACAGAAACTCTGAAGTGTTTTGAGCAGATGCCTGCCTGATCTGTATGTTCTGGTGACTGGGAAACTGAACTACACTGTGTGTGTCCCAGCAGATAAGGACAGATACAGCCAGGATATTCATTAATGCTTCCCCTGAGAATATGGCATAAAGTAGGAAATTAGTAAATTGCCCTCTGACACAGTGTTAAGTCCTAAGTATTCAATCCACACATTTTAGGAGCTTGTTGACAAGCTGGAAATGATCCAGAAACACTTTTGCAAAGATTTCAAGACTGCAGAACCCATCCTGCTGTTGGAAACACGAGAAATTCTGACTGTTTAGGTTATGCAGGAAAAGGTCAATGAGTGATTCACTCATGGTCCATAAGTAAGGAGAAATAATCTCTATTTTTGAAGAAGCATTAGTGAAAACACAGAAATTAGGTTTTCGTGTAGAGAGGAAAGAACCCTTTATGGTTTTGGTAATAAATAGTGACAATAATGAAATGATACAGCTATATATCCACAGTTGGAATGAATTCCTCAGCACTCGAATTTTTTAAGTAAAGATTGTCTGTTCTCTGGGATATACTTTTGGACAATATGAAAGCGAAGACTGGACACAGAAATGGATGAGGGCAAGCCTATGGCTCTGTGGTGCCAGTAATCTTAAGGTCATTAGAGTGGTTCAAGCTATTTTTAAGAACCTGTGCATCTTTTGGAGAAATCCTCAATTATTTGCACCACTTTGCAGTATTCCTTCTGTCACAGTTTTACTTTGAGTCTTTCAACAAAACATATGATTTTCCATCTCATTCTCCAAGACTGTTTTTTTGGCAGGGATTGTCAGAGTTTTTTATCCTCTAAGGATGTCAGAAGGTTCTGCATTTTGTCAAACTTTGTGGTAAATAACTCAAACATTTACTTTCCTATTTCCCTGGCTGCTTCACAGATAGAGTGCAGGACCTTTTCTCCAAGTCAGTATATCATGTCCTGGATCTGTAAGGCAGTACTAGGAATAATTTGAATGGTTTCTATGGCACTGAACAAGACATAATTTCAATGACTAAGACTGGTAAAGTCATTAGTGGCTGCACTAGGTGGTATGGTGGTCAAGCAGTCATTCCATGCTCAGGATTTCTGTGCTACTGCCCGTCTGTGGTGTAGACAGTATGTCACATCTCTGTATTCTGCTCAGCCAGCCATTGCCTCTGGCTACTTTTATCACCATTCTGGTAGTGTGATACCTGCCACTTCTGTTATGTTAATTACACATGCATGGTTCAGTTATGTGATACAGATCATGCATACAAACAAAACCCAACTGCAGCAATTAAGGGGAACACCAGTAGTGACTTAAAAGAAGATAGAAATCTGTGCTGTTACATATGTCATTTGTCCCCAAAAGTTCTGTTGCAGAGCCACAATTGCATATACCAATGGATCAGTTCCTGAGCAAGAAACACTGCACTTTCAAATGACTCTGCAGAGCAGTAATGAAAAGAAAATTTAATTTATTTCAATTAAGGATGTTTATGAGTTATTGCTTACAAGCTTTTCTAGCAACCATAAGAGTGCCTGCCACTATACAGGGCTTTCTTTGAACTCCAGCTGAGCCACAGAAGCAGAAGGTTATGAAAAGCTACCTGACTGATGTGTTGAGCTCCTGGATTTCTACCATGCTAGGACTGAGTGATCTTACAGCTTAGTAATGACAGGAATGATTACCTCTCAGGATGGATGTAATGCTACATTTCAGGGCTTAGGTGCATAACTGCTTTCCTCTTATTATATCTCCCTTTTGTATTCAATGTATTCTACTCAATGGCACTGTAATTTTCCAAGCAGCTCCTGCTTTCACAAGGAGCCCTCCTAATGACTCTGCCTTGCCTCATTTTCTCCTCAACAAAATGAATAGCTCCCCTGCCCTAAGCAAAGCTTGTTTTTATTTTCCCTTCTTTATTTTTGTGCTTGCTGTGATGGACCTTAAAGGTCCGGCCATTTTCAAAAGTTAATGAATTTGATGCTGAGGAAAAGCTGCATGCCATCAGCCTGGGATGCTGCAATACCACAGCTATCCATGGGACCCTGGTACTGGGCTCTAGGCTCTGCTGCCTGCACCACATTGCCCCAGTAGTAACTGGATATTATTGGGTAGAACCAGCCAGCATGTGGATGGCTAATTTTTGACATCTCCACATAAACTGCAGTACTCTGTGCGGAGTTTAAGCAGAGCATCAGACACGTGGACTCTGGGGCTAGAGGGATGTAATCCACAGACCCCTGTGAACTGAGTCAGGTAAGCTAAGAAGTGCAGTCGCTAGCCCCAAACTAAAATCAAAGTCTGTGTGAAAGCTGCAGTCATTTCAGACTTGGATCCGTCACTTGGCATGAAACACCCTCTACCTCAGCCATCCTCCAACATCAGATATTTCAAATATAATGATACTGCCTCCTTGCTTTTTTTGCTGTTTGTTATTTTAAATGTTGTCTATGAGACTTGAGAAAGCAATTCCCATGCTGATTCTCCACAGATATTTATCAGATACAAAATGCAGTATCAGATCTACAAGTGCTGACAGCTCCTTCTGTACCAAGCTGGTTTGTCCTAGTTTGGTAAGGTATGCAAAATTTATTCCTCGAGCCACTTGTTATACAAGACAGGTATTGAAAGGCAGTCAGAATTCCTGGATACATTCATGATGATGAGGGAAATCCTCCAAGTCACAGAAGCCATGTGGTGGAACTCAAGCACATTACTCACTGTTGCACCTTCAAAAATCTCCTCTCCTGTATTTTACAGCACTTCATTATTTTCTCTCTTTCCCTACTGTGCAAATTCATAGAATGTAATAGCTGCTATTTTCTTTCCCTGTTCTCCTCCACTAATCGTTATTTCTTCCCAGTAAGCAACATTTTCAAAATGCTAGTATTTGTTTTGTGTTTGCTAGCTTTTTCTTTTTTTAACATATGTCCAAATAAAGAGGCTGACAGTATAAATGACACTTGCAACCTCATTTTTGCATGCACTTCATGCAGAACATATTCATACTCACGACACACTTACTAAAGCACAATATCCCTTTAAATCACTCTGAACATAATATCTTTAAAGCACTGATTAAGTAGTTGCCCCTATCAATGTAACTACTGCCTGCTAAGTGTGCTGTTAAATCAGCAGCTCATCAAATGGTCTGATGCTAAAACGTAACAAGTTTCTGATGGAGTTGTGCTCCTTCAAAGAACAAGCATTTTTTTCATCACCCTCTTAGTCACCTAATTTGACTGAGATCTAAGATCCTAATGCATCAATCTTGTTAATTCTCTTGCCAGTACATAAGAAATTGAAGCAATAAACCACAGCCTGTTTGTAGTGGTGTTAACATTATTATGTAGTATACCAGCTGACAGAAGCACCGCTTTTCCATTAAACTTCAGCCAATACAACAAGCCTCTAGCTCTTGGGAGTGTCTATCTTGTCATGTCTTTTTTCTTTTCTTCTTCTTTCTAAACCACTGATGACTCACGCAAAGTGCTGACCCTACATTTGCTCTACTCAACGTTGGGTTTTGCACTGTAAAACACTGACATGGTATCTCATTTCTATTGTGCTTTCTATTTGAGTGATGCTGTTGTTTATGTACCACTGATGTTAAGACTCCAACGCAAACAGTAGGTGATAACATTCCAGGAGAACTGGCCGAAAAATCTCTAATGGTCTTAAATAGTATTTGCCCTCTAATCTGACTCCTCTAAATGGTTGAACCTCTTTTGGTCAAGCATAAGGAAGAAATAAGTAAATAAATAACTCATTCAAAAAGTCAGTCATAAAGCTGAAGTTTGGCAAAGTTATATATACAAATATAAATAACACGGCTTAAGATAAGATAAGATGCAGTGTTGACCAACTGTAAGGATCACTGATAACAGCTCACCCTTGCCAAACTAGCTTCATCATCAAGAAAGAAGTTCAGTCTCGGAATTGGACACAAAAACTAATATAAGCAAAGCTGCCTCTAAAAGCCTCAATGGAAAGTATGTGGAATGAAAACCGTAAGATAGGATTTTAATGGCAGCTTTGTCTGAATAAAGGCGACAGCATTCCAGCCGTTGGGAGTCACAGCGGTGCTAATGCATAGGAGAAGGGAAAGAAGGAGTTCTTCTGAGGAATTATTTTCACCTCTTACATTTGGGGCAATATTGAGTTGTTTCTTCTTTTCCTGGTTTTTCCATCCTTAATGATAGTGCATTGTTTCCTCACAGAAAAAATCTTCACCCGTCTTCATTTGCCAGAACATGCATATTCCCCATTGGTGGTTGTTAGAGATATCCTACTAGTATATAACTTTCCATGTGAGGGCTGCCATGGTAACACAATTTACTGTATACTAGGGTTAATATGTGCATAGACACAGAATAATGTGCAGACACACAAATTACTGCTTCCCTATGGACTGCTTCTTCTGGCACTGATTTTGTTGCTGTTGTTGGACACATGCTTTATACATTAAAGATGGAAAAAAAACTCTTTGCATTTGATCTTATATGCTGACTGTTAGGATATATAACAGAAATGTGTTCTTTACACTTGGAGAGGGGAAGAGGCTGCAAAATTGCAAATGCATTTATGCTCCTGAAAAGCCTGCTTGCAAGTGAAATAAATTCTGACCTGATCCACGTATTTCTACATATGGCAAACAAGCGGGAAACTGTTTATTAAAGGCCCAGTCCACTCACAATGGCAAAAAGTTCTTCATTTTAAATAGGAAAGTATCATTTTGAAAAATAAATGAATGAGGCAAAATAAAAGCTTTGCAAAATATCAATGGGATTTCCTACTCTGCAGCTGTGTGCTATTACCAGCTATAGTATATCACTCAAATGCTGCTTTTAAAGGGGTAACTGTCAGCCTACAGGGATTAAGATTGAGAATTTGCAATTCATCATCTTTATTAGGAAGTCTGGTAGCTTGTCTGCCCAAATTAAATACTTTCTCTATCACAAGTATACTTTTCAATTAGTTAGAAACATGGACTGCATTTGATTTCAATAAATAAACAAATTATAAACTCTTGAGTCTTTATTAATTTAAATCAACAGTTTAAAATTCAGTCTTGCAAAGTACATGACACTCTGAGATATCTTCATATAATTATGCCAACCTACTTTTCCAATTGTCAGTCTCAAACATTAACTCAATTGCTTTAAATACAGCACAGTTGATGCAGGCTGTTGGCATCAAGCTCCTTTAGGATTTTGTCACAGAAATCTTGCTAAGGGTGACACGGAAACAGAATCAAGCCCACATGTTTACGCCTTCTTTCTTTTTTGTGTCCTGAGTGCAGATTTGGAGTTAGGAGTAACATTATTTTTTCTGCTTAAAAGACTCCCAGTAACTTGCAGAAGTGGATTTGCTAGCAACATAAACTGGAACTCTCACTGATGTCTTCAGCACTGTTTATAGCATTCAGGCAACAGAAGGAGGCAAGGGGTAAATGAATTAAGAAACAATCACTTTTGTCACAGGTTAGCCGACCTGTGCATTGGCAGGGAAAGAAAAATACAGTGGAGGCTGAAGAAGTGGAGCCTGTTTCTTCTATTACAGACATTGGTCTGCACTGCAAGACCAGCTGAGGCACTGAACACATTCAGCTCACTTTTACATGTGAATATAGGTGCACACATAGGTACTCATGTACCTAGGCACAGAGGTGTGTTTATGTATCCATATATGTTTGCAGGTCCTGGACTCTACAAACCAGGTTCAGTTGCAGCAGGTTTCTCACATGCAAGCAAAGAACATGCTTCCTAAAAGGGCTTGAGAAGGTACAGAAAGTAGCAGTTTTCCTGATTTAATTCAGCACCATGTTTCTAAGAATGAGTAATGCAGCTAATAACAAAACCTAATACAATGCAAACCTCTTCTCATCTGACTGCATGCTTCCTGGAGCATGAGATGCAGTCAGTCCTTGGAAACTTTGGAAATTTTGGGTTGCAAAGTTTCCATGGACTTTACAAGAGATTGTGAGATTCCTAAGGGTGCAAGACAACATGATATGCCTCATCATGATATCTTGCAGACAAGTCACTCATGGGTGCTTAGAAGCTATATGGATGTGGGTGTTCAGTGTCAGCCCAAAGCATGCTAATTCAGGTTCAATGTCATGCTGCAATTACTATAGAGTTTTCATGGCAGATAGAGTCTTAAAAGTGTAAATACCTTCTGCTTTGAGTAGGATTTAGTGTTTATGGAAACCCCATCTCTAATTTCTACTTCACGGTCATATAGACCCATTTCCAAACCTGTAGCTAGACAATAACTCCCACAAATTCCCACATGAAACTTTTTGCTATCTCTGAATTCTCCCAGCCCCAGGCTCCTGAGCAGATCGCAGGCTCCTCTGTTTTCAGCACTGGATTCTTCATTAAAGCCAAGAAACGATAATGGCTTGAACTTCAGTTAATGAAACGTAACCACACAATTGGATGTATTCAGCTATCAGCACAAAGGAGAGAAAAAATAAATCCAGATAAAATGAGTAAGTGCTATATTGCAGCACTTAAATGACTAAACCAGCAAGGACTAACTGCACGTCAGACTGTTCTTCCTTTAGTGAAAGGAAGTGTGCTGAGAGGAAATCTCCTTTGGTAACCATAAACACAGAGTAAAAGCACACATAGGATGCAATGCATTATTCTCCATCTATAATTGCTTCCTGTCAAATATGCACTAACAGACAAAAGTCATTAAACTGACTTCTCCCTGGGCTTTACAGAGGGGATAGAAACTTCACGTCAGAGGCCAAGCGTGAAGCATTCCAACTTACCCAAAGGAACAAGCAAAACGAGAGGGTGCCCCAGCCTGATGCTGCTCCAGAGCACTCAGCCACTGCCTAGGAGCATGAGCAAACCTGCCCTGATCAGCAGCACATGGTATCATGCAGAGAACACCCCCAGGTGACACTGTAGTGGTCTTTCAGTGATTGACTATTTGGGTCAGGCCCCACAGGTATCCCCAACTCACAGCCCAGCACCGGGGCAGGTTTTAATGTGCAGCACTGGGTTTGGAGATGGAAGCCAGCAGCCAGTTTTAGTGTATTGACTTACAGCAGTTTGGGAATACTGTTAATCTAAACCACATACAAACAGTTCTGTCCTTTGTAGGTCCCCAAACGTTAGGTAGAATTTACCCTTCATGAAAGACCATCACTCATTTAGCCATGCCTTTGTAACTTACACATAATACAAATGCACAATTTGTTCCATTTCTGCTTACGTGTAAAGTGACATGATACCTTCAAATAAGGAACAAGAGCAAATTTATACATGGTTTTACAAAATAACACTCTTCCTTTGTCTGACACTTGCCCCCAAATCCAAACCAGAGCCCAAACCAAAAAGCTGACAGATCAGTCCAAACTAAGTCGCATTTTTGTGCACAATAATTGGCTGCCAATTATTAATTTAGTTAAAAGTTTACGAATACCACAGAGAAAGCAGTTTAATTCTTCCTTTTTAGTGCTATAGGAAAATAATGTGATGGCTTGATTCCATTAATTACAAACAACAATCATTCAAATGCTTGTGTGCTTTCTGTTTTATTACACAGGAGAAATACACTCAAATGCATCAAGACGTCCTGCATATAATGGATAACTCTGGGCTGAATTTCTTTATTGGCATTATCTGACATTCACTAGGTGTTTCAAGAGAAATTCCCCACTGGCCTTACTTGGCAGTGGCTGAGGTCATGTTTTGTCCAAATTGTGCCAGGTTCTCTCCAGGCATCCCCAAGGACATTGGGCCATGCTGGGGGTCTGGTGCCAATCCTTCTAATGGCCACATTCAAAGCTGACAGGAATTGACCAATTTGTATTTTTAACTTGATCTGTGTTTTTTAATTAATTCGTAATTTTATCTTTCCTCTTGGTGAGTTTTTTGAAACTCTTTCCAGTAGTTTCTCTGGGATTTATGAAATACTGCATGAAGAATGAAAGGAGGCTTTTCAGGACATCTCTGCTGTATACAGCAGTGCATGTGTCTACCTGCAGACACATTGCTGTGTGGTCCATTTAAAAACTAAAACAAATACAGTGAACACATTTCAGCTCAAACATGATTATTCATTATCCCCTTTCCCATACTCATAGAGTTCTTTCTTAAAAGAACACCTCATCATCTTTCACCAGTAAAAGAAGAGCTTTCCCCTGCAAAGCTGTGAACCAAGAAACTTGCAAACTTCAGGATGGCTTTGGTACCATCCAGTTGAAGGTTAGGAAATTATATGTGTAACACCTGAGTTTTTGTTGTGATGTGCATCACCTCAGATAGATAACAGAAAGTAACTACTTCTGCAGTTGTGAAGCCTAATAATAGAGAAATGCTTTCACAAAACAGGTGACTTCAAAATAAAAATGCAAAACTCATTAAACCCAGGATCTGTTCCTAGGAAAAGAAAATAAAAGCAAAAAATAAGCACACTGTCTCTTCTGTGTGAGTATTGTACATGTTCACCCATTTTGAGTGCTATAAAATTAGTTTAAATATAACATGCAGGTTACATTTCCAAGCTGTGTTTCAAGAGAGGCCTTTTCAATGTGTCCTCATGGGAAAATCATGCCACAGTTTAAGTGGTGACATTTCAGAAAGCAGAAAAGTTGCACAGTATGAAATTGTTTGACTGTGGAAAAGATGAATATGCTATTTACCATGATAAGTACTACTTATGTCCAATCATTCAGAATTTAGCCTTTAATGAATGCAAAGGGGATGTGTGCTATTTAGGTTGCAATTAAAGGCACCTTAGGCTATTGAAGTGATGAAGAAATAGTAGTAGAAACATGAAAGAACTCTTTCAAGTGAGCTATGAGAGGGGCAAAAAAAAGCAGCTCTTTTTTTATGACAGGCATAACAAGGTAGATCAGAAAGCACAGACACATTGCAGACCTCAGGTTCTGGAAGAGTAAGGCAACACCAGCAAACAGATTGGTCAATATTATTTCCAAAAGTATGAGCTATACTCTAATTATTTCTTCTAGGACTACTGAGAAGAAGCCAAAGCCCAGTTTTAGGCTGATAAAATAACAATTCTTCTCATGCAAAATTTGACTCACTTTCTCAGGAAAATCAAATGCTTCATACTGAAAGTCTGTTTAGACAGGGACTCTGGCTGGATATCCACTCAGGTCTGTACTCCTTCATGTAAATCTTAAGCTGCACAGAGCATGCCAATGCAGAGCTACCCAGGCAGCAACACCTGACCCTTCCAATTATCTACCCATTCACAAAGGGAAAAAGAATCACATTTACACACTGTGCCAAAACAAAAACTATAGTGAACTCCACATAGACGTGTGTAGATCTTCCTCAGAGTCCTACTGGAGGAAATGAAAGTTTCAGGTTTCAGTTTAAAAATGCACATTTGCAAACTTGCCCACAATTACAGCCAGAGATGCTCCAGATTCTCACTCTTTTACAGAAAGGTGCAAGACACACTAAGCCAGGAAAAAGAAGATTGCCTGATTCTCCACTCTGCTGCATGGTACAAAATCCTCAGAACCTGAATAAATAGCATCACTTCAGAGTTATGCTACAGCAAGATCATTCTGACTCCAGGTAGACTGGAAGCAAATTTTTTTGAAGCAAACCTGTTGTACAGTCACTATTTTTAGTGTCTATACCTGAATTAATTTAATCTGTTTGCAAAAGAACCCTATCTGTGGATTTCAGAGAATGCTAAAAGCAGGTGATAGAACAGCATAGAGTTCTATGCCATTCATGTCCTCTTACCTACTTGAATCTTCTACAGACATGGGAAGATGGCAAAAGTGACAAGATGTATACCTAAACTTCAGTGGCTATTAGTTATACATCATTTATAAAACTTTTCTACTCTGTGCCACCCCACTGGCTACTATAGTGGTGATCTCTAACTAGTAGACTGCTGATCTCAGTATAGTATTTGTGGTTACTACATTTGGCCTTAACGTAGAAGAGAGAGCAGCATCCATTAAACCTGTGCATGTGAACTCCTGTACAGATGTCAGACTCTTGATTCAGTGTGCCTGAACTTAAATGGTGTTAAATACTTTCTTTTAACATAACAACACAGTACTGAAATTTGAGAAACTCACTTTCCATGCTATGATTCTCAGTAATAGCTGGAATTTACACATCTCACCTCCACAAATCTTGAGAACAGGAACTGAGAACAAAACCTTCATGTAAAACAGAGGACACAGCCAGATCACAAATTAAAATAAAGTGATTAAAATACCAACAGAATGTAAAGCTTTTCTTTATTCATTACTACATTATGCAATCTGTAAGAATCCAAGTACTGCATGGTCACCCATAATAAATAATGGAGAGGTTCGGTTTTCAAATTGCATATAATACTGAAAATTTAGCCAATAATTTTGCACCTGTGCACTATGATTATGTGTTTCCTCTTACATTTTAGTGTGATTAATTAACATATTAGCATATTTTTATTTAAGGAATGGAAGAACAGTCATATTTTGCTTCATTTGGATTTGGAGGAGAGACTTTACTATGAAACAGGATTTCTGCTGAACACTTGAGGAAAAATATCACAGCTGGTTCAAAAAGAAAGTGATGTTTTTAGTGGGTGTCACTTCAGTAAGAACCAGGATCAAGACTTCCATTACTTTTGTCTAATCAGTGAATATAAAGTTACAAATTATTCATATACCTGCAACTATATTCATAAAGCTTCAGCAGGCACTATTTTCCAACAACAGTTTAGATTGCATAGAATAAATTATAAATGTAGCATTCATTAGTTAACATAGATTCTCAGTAACATCACCACCAACAGTGTTGAAAGAAACTTCATGAAGTTTCATCATAAGATACAGCATAGCAGCATAAAGAAACAGATGAGTATTTCATTACCAACTGGAAAATAGTTGAAATATAACAGATAAATTTGCCAAGGTTTGCATGCTAGTAATAGTCTTCTCATTTTGTTTAGCTGTATTTAATGGTCACAGTAAAGAGAAGTTGAGTGGCATTTCAAAGAGGAGAAGGGATCGTTAGAAATAATAAGTTGCACTTCAGATAGCAGTGAAAGCTGCATTTCAGCTAAATTTGTAAAAGCATTTACAAGACTGGATGGTGCTTCAAAACAAAGGCAAAATACATCAGTGTCCAGAAGCTGAACGCGTTGTAGACGCTCATTTTAAAGGCCAAACCCTTCCTTTTAGTTGAGTTGATCAGAAAAAGAAATACTGCAGTATCATAGACTCATAAAACTCTGGTTGTAGATCTGTGAACCCAAATGCTTACTTTCCAAAGCTCATGAAGAAAAGAAAGAGGATTGTATTTGAAAGATTGGTGTTAAGTTCAGTAGCACCTCTCACAATGGATTACTCTGCTGTTTGCTATGTACTTCATATGTTGTTCTTCAGTTTGAGAAACAGATGGTGAAAACAGTTGCTCTGATACAGATTCCTTTTGCAATCTTCTCTTTCTCTATGTATTTCTATGAATGTTTTTCTACAGTATGACACTCTCTTCCACTTATTTCTTCTGTTCCATTTGTTTAATTTGTAAAGGTGAGGGAAAGAATGAGGAGAGAGAACACATGGCCAACAGTGGCTTATGGAGAAAAATGTATCATAGAAAAGAAAAATAAAAAAGAAATCGGTTATGGTTTTGAACATATTGAAATCCATGACAATGCTTTCCTCCCTCAAGCAAGTATTCCAAAGGTTTGGCCAGTTCTCAGGAAAACTCTCTCATGTGCTCATTAATTTATGGCTATTTTTGAAAATTTCAATGCCCAGTGGAATACAGATACCATGGAAAATCATGACTATAGAGGAAGAGACAGGCAGTCTTTCAATCTACTCAGGGTTATTTGCTTGGAAGACTGAATTAATTTGACTTCTGCATCAACAAAGATGCAGTGAAAGAAGAGCACATGAAATTTGCTGGAACTCATTCAAGGCATGCAGTTCCATTTCTAGGCCATATGCCCTGAAAATCACTTAGGCAATTTTCTCATATGTAAAAGGGGTTGAGTTAAATCAGTCTTGCCACCAAAGACATTGTGAGGCTAAACGCAATATTACATTCATTTAAAAAAATACACCATGCATTAAGAAAATATTGTACTTTTCCTGCAAAATATTGCATTTCTAATGTGACTAGGAGTCCTAGAAAAAGAATACAACAAGGATAATCTTCTATTGATAGTTGTGCTTATCCCATAAAATGTCATGAATAACACTTTTCTCCTTGATTAATATAGCCCCGAAGGCCTTTGTCTCAAATATCATTTCTAATTATTCGTAGCTTGCAAATGCACTCACAAATAAAGATGAGAGGAAAGCAGGCTTACTGTTTAATGAATTGGATGGAAACACTGAACTTTAAAGATGTAAAGAAATGGATATGAACACTCATATCTCCAGTCTAACAATTAGATTTTGTCAGAGGTAGGATTTTCTTCTGTTTAGTAATAAATGTATGTAAATAGCTGTACACAGTCTCTTTACAGTGAGCAGAATACAAGGTAAAAAAGAAAAACGCAATGAAAAATGGAGGTGAAGGTGCTTATTTTTTATTGACTTTTCCTATTAATTCTGTACAAGAGGAATGCTCAACAGCAGCCCCATTGAGATCTGCGAGAGTGAAATCCAGGCTAGGTCTTGAGTTACAATTACTACTGGGTATTTGCACACCAGCAGAGCAGGTTCAACTTCCCTCTATGGGAAGAATTAAAGGCTAATTAAATCCCTGGCCTTTGTTGTGTATAGATGGAAATGTGCCGGTTTAGACATCCTGCACCCAAATTCCATGATGCAAGGAAAAGACAAAGTCAGGACAGAGCAACCTGCAATTGTTAAGAAGGAGAAACTCCAGATATTAATTACGCAAAGCCCAAGTGTGTAAAACACAAAGGGATGGATATCCAAAGCTAGAAAGACTCTTAACTCTATTCTTATGGCCCCATTTTGCAGATATCTGATTTGGCTTTATAGAGTGAGGTACTAAAATGCCAGATAGCAGGAATTCAATCAATATATGAAAGCGTCCACATTGTCACAGACTGTGGCATTCTTTAGTTTACAGAAAAAACCCTGACATGTGGTGTTAGAGCACGATGCCACATTTCAAACACAGCTCTCTGTAAGCCAGAAACATGGTGGAACGTTCTAATACTTGTTTCATTGGAGGATGGAACAGCATGGATGATTTTCCTTAAGTACATCCACAAAGCATGACACAAGGAAGACTGCATGGAACACTTGTCCAGTTTTGCTGTATTGGAGGATTAAAAATAGATAAATAAAATAAAATAAAGAGTTATCTTCCTGCAAAGCTTGCCCTATCTGTGTTCTTAGACTGTCAGAGCTGTAATTTTACCAGATCTAGTAAACTTTTCTTTTCAGTATTATTTTTTAAATTGGTGCAGGAGTGTTACTTCGTTTATAACGTGTCCATGTTTCACACGTTCTTTAATGCAGACCAATTCCTGAAAGTGTCTGTGATCTAGAACTCACTGTGCAACTACTGGCTTGTCTGGATTTAGCCACACATTAACATCATCAGACTTCACTCAGCTTGCACTGTGTTGCACAGAGGAAAACAGATACATGAAGTGAAGGCTTCAGGAAATGCCAGGCAGCCATCGTCATAGATACCAAAGTGAGATATGCTATATTAGGGTCCTGCCAACTGAACACTAAAGCAACAGACACATAAAATTACAATATGAAGTGCATTTCTAAAGCAGAAGTAAAGCCTTTGCTCTTCTGTTACTCCAACAAGTTTTACACCAGAGCAATTGCATCTGCTTCTGAATTACCCGCACTTCTGTCAGAACATGATCCAGCCCTGAGATGCATGCAGAGGTTAAACAATACATACTGGAAAGGAGCGCCCAGACAGACAACACCTCCACAGCTGCCTTTGAATACTAAACAATACACAGCAGAAACCAGAATATTCCGTGTTTGTCTTTAATCACCAAGCAGCACTTTTAAAAATTTAAATTCATGCCTTTGAGTCAGTTTTTGTTGCCAAAAGCAACAGGTCTTAACAGATATAGTGTGAAACCTATTGTTTAGAACTGGCACTAACTGTTCTTCCTCCCTCTGTAGCAGTAGAGAGTTTTTCCAGGTATGTGGGAGGCAAGCTGCTTGGAGCCATTATATTGCTTGTTCTCTGCATGATCTCCTTCATTAAATAATCTTTTAATGCAATATTAATAGTAATTGCAAGATTATGGTTCAAAATATTTGATAACATCACACTATGCAGTTGAAAAGCTACCGATCTCTTCTCTAAAGCTGGCTGTGGGGGGCAAGCCTGCTGTGAAATACCACCAGTCCCTTGAACTGAAAGCACTGCAATATCCTTTGTTATTTCCATTCCAGGTCTAGATGTCTCACAGGTGATAAGTGGTACAACTAGCAATGGAGGGCAGAAGAAAGGAAAACAACTAGTTAATATGTTTTTTTCTTTGAACTATTTAAAAGTACATGTACATAGAAGGGCTTTTTTATTGATTCACAAAGTGGAGGACTGTCGATCACCTATTAGGAGATGATATTTATGTACCAATACTTGCATTCATAATGCTTGAATATCTATAGGTATTTCAGAAAAGTAAAATTGTTCAATTTTTACCTATGTTGAGCCATCTGCTTCTGCATATTCTTCATATATATAAAAAATGAGCATTAAGGAGTTTGCAGCCCCGGATTCTGTGAAGCATTAGCAAAAATGTGCTTAAGTCTACTACTCTGTCCTAGTCAAGTATCCATTTTACTGTGATTAGTATTGACTCCTTTTGACTGGTGACTCCTTCAGAAGAAAGAATGAATTGTAAGGTTTTGCTTACACCAAATATTTAGATGCAGTCAAACTCTGTTCTTTCATTCTCTCCCATCTACGCATACATCAGTGTTCTCAAAATCGATCACTTACAGGTCAAGAACTGAAAAAAAAACACCCTATGCCCTTCTCTTTCTCCTGAATATCAGTCTTCCATATGAAGCTTAATGTTGATTCTAACTTTGAATTTCAGTAGTAATACTGGTTACAATAAAAACATTCGCTACCTGCAAACTTATCAAAAGGTGAAACACTCAAAAACCTTGCATCAAGGATGACAATAAGATGGAAGAGCCCAGGAGACACACAGAGTGCGCCATAATTTTCACTTACACACAGGTGTTGGAAGAGTTCTTGCAAGAGCTTCACAGCAGAACAGAGTTAACCAGTACTGGAGAAGGATCTAAAGCCAAGACCTTGTATAACTGACTATATTAGTCCAGAGGAACTGTTCAAGAGCTGCCAGAAACCCATGTTGAGGATTACAGTATACCTTCCCTAGAAATGCACAGAAACATTCAGAAAGTACATAACCCCTCACTGCCTAATTTGGCTTAATTCAAAATAACTAGTTCAGCATAACTAAGGCTCAGTTCAGCATAACTAACATAACTAGAATAACCTTTCAAAAGGAGCTTTATTTTGGAGTAAGGTAACCAAGCTGCTGTACTCAGCAGGCAAAAGTAAGGAGAACTTTCCAGAGACCATGGAATATGATCTGTCCTGGATGGACATCATTGCTGCCTTCCATTTCTGCAAGGCATTCAGCCCTAAATTCTGAAAAAAAAAAGGAAAAGTTTTTAGAAGCCATTTCATGATAGAAACTATTTGTGATCACTTTCCCTCAGCAGGAAAAAGCTGCTGTTTCATTGCTAACATAACCTAGCACTTATCTGTAGCAGGCTTTTACAAAAATAGCTGAACTCCAGTTTTGTTTTCTGATTCCCTGCCTCAAAATAAAAACATGTGAGAAAAGATATGTCCCCAGTTTTCAGAAAGGTGGGATTTGGCAGTATAGCACACATACACAGAGAGGATGATGTTAGAGCTGTGCATGGCATTTTCAACCAAACAGTTATCTGGTGTTGGGAAGAATGTGCAAATGCCAAAAACATGGATATGGATCCAGCATGGAATCACCAAAGTTGGATCAGTACAAGCAGTTCCATGAATGTAGAAGCAACACCATTAGCATCAGGAATTTGCCAATGTGGAACAAGGTTTTTTAACCACAGGACAGAGGCTATAAGGAAGCCCAACAGCAGTGCCACAAAGAAAATTCAGTGAAGATACAGAGCTACAAATTCCAGCCTTAGACTCATGCTGAAGCCTGACCACAGTCAACATGGTCATGTAAAATATTTCATCACTCAGCCAGAAGTGAGAGACCCATCACACTCCCTGAGCTATTGCTGACCAAAAACTTGCCATGCCTACGGCACATTGGCCCTACTGGGCCATGAACACTGAAGCATTACTAGGCATGTGCATGCTATAAAATGACTATGAAATAATTTAAATAAAAAATAAATTAAATAATTGAAAAGTGAACAGCAAGATTCATCACTAAAAGGAAAATAAAAATCAGAAGTAGCCAACCACCCATGTCCCAGGGAACTTGTAATAACAGTGTTTTCTGCAGGACATATTAGTTAGAAATTCAGGAAAAAATGTAAAATATTTTATAATTTATGTGGTATATACGTACCGCTGAGTATGAGGAATTCTTTCTGCATGAAAAGCCAGCAAGTGGCACCTCATTAAACAGGACCTAGACTTAATCTAACTTGGAACAGATAAAAAAGAAAGGATTCATATGAAGTTATCCTGCCTGGGGGTTTAATCTCAAAGCTTTCGAGTATAGTGAATGAATTAAGTAGGGCAAGTGATTAACAACAAAGAAGCAATCACATAATAAAAACAGAAATAGTACTGAATTTAGAGCAATGTTTCCATTGTTTATGGACAAGACCCTGCTGTGCTATCGTTACTCTTTTAACTCTTAAAGAATAGGCGAACCATACAGCACATGTTCTCCAGGTTCAGATGGAAAGATGTGGGAAAAGGCCACAAGCAAAATACCTAATGGTGCATAAATAATAGACAGTTTGGATATCAATATTTGTATCATTATGAGAATAAAATTCAGTTTGTAGGACTTGCCAGTATTTTAAAACATATTTCTCTTAATGATGCAACTGTGGAATAAACACCATCAAAATTATGATGCTTTATATCACTGGCATGTGCTACAGCTGGTTTGCCCATCAGCCAAAGCAGCATGAGGCACTGTAAGAATAACGCAGTCAGAGCTCAGCACCCGAACCTCTAGCCGGCCCCCCACGCTGCCTCTGCAGGCAGAGGTGGGAGGCAGAATTGCCTTTCCTTGCGAGCTTCCTGGCTGAAATAGGAACGAGCACACACTGACGGATCACAGGGCTTTGTTTGGGCTTGTGCTTTTATGACTGGCATAACTCGAATTAAGCTAACTGCCAATTAATGCATGCTAATTCTCATCAGGGTAAGTATGAGGTGTAGACAGGTACAAAGCAGTGCCCCGCTCCCCTCAGCTACACCCTAAGCTAAATCATGAAACACTACAGAGGGTCCACACACTTAGTCCTTATCATATTATCTAGACTGTTCTGCTCTAGACAGTTTCTTGGTGTTCTTCACCCCACTCTAGCATTACAGAGTCCTGCTTAAATTATTTCACTCATGTTAAATCCTATGCTCTAGTTTGGAGAGATCCTGAAGGAAGCCCATGGAGCAGAGATCAAGGTAACTGAGAGCCAACAGCGAGAACACTCAGGAGATGTCTTCCCGGCATAGCAAACTCCCAGGTGAACCTGTGCGACATGAAGGACATATCCTACGGACCACTGCCAGCAGAGATAATTGCTCCCGACTGAGCTAGGCAGCACAAAGTCAGCACTTTGTCACCCATCTTTACCTACACAGGCCCAAGTGTTTTGAAGCAAGAGGGCTTAATAGTTCTTCCTGGGTCATCAGTTCTCAGAGAGTGTGTTGAGCAATGTAATTTCTTCAGGTCTCACACAAAACAACAGACAACATAAAACAGGTACCACTGTGGTCAGCAGATTGAAGCTTGTGATCTCTTGGATGCCTCAGTGAAACTTGAAAACACAATTCAACAAACTGTGTTAATAACCAAATAGTGAATTTTATTCTACTAAATGAAGGTACCAGTCCAAATAATTCTTCAGGGCTAACAGGTATCAAACAAATTGCACATAATCCTTCTCTCATGGCATTAAATGACACAAAAGAATGTATTTTTCAGTGTCCTGTCTTTTGTTGCATTCACAAGCAAATCTAGTGCATATTGAAGTATGTCTAACCAAGGGATATAAACACAAACAGCTTGAAATTTGAGATTTCAAGACAGAGATGACATAGGAAACCCCAAAATTTTCTCAAGGCATTTGATTGGCTCATAAATTTTGCTTTTCATTCACTAAAGATTTCACGTAAGAGAAAGAGAAGATAAAGGCTGTAATTGATGGTACAATGCCCACAAGCCTCAACAGATGTGATCCCTCATAATGAAGCATGTGGGCCTAATTTGGCATTACTTACTACCAGGAGGATCTTATGCAGGGTATTTTTCTAAATCTATGTTTGGTTGGCACCTGTGTCTTGTTGAAACTGGCATAGCACCTTCTGAGTGGGCATAATGCCAGTCTAGCAGATGGGCATGAGAGCAGATAGGATGCCAGAGATCTAGTATTGCATTTGCAACAAACTTAAAGTGGCAGGGTCTGAGGTCTCATCACAGCACAGCTGAGGTGGGAAGACACCTCTGTAGATCTGCCAGTCCCACTCCCTGTTCAGAGCATGATCAGCTAAAGCATGCTGCTTCCAGTTCGGTTTCGAGTATCTCCAAGGACAGAGACTTTGTAGTCTCTGATCAACCTTTTCCGTGTCTGACCACCCTCACAATGAAAAAGTTTTTTCTTATGCTTGAATAGAATCTCCCATATTTCAGTTTGTGCCCATTGCCTCTTGTGCTGTCACTGGGCACCACTAAGAAGAGTCTGGCTCTGTCTTCTTTGCTTTCCCATCAGGTATTCATACAGAATAAGATCCTTCTGAGCTTCCTCATCTCCAAGCTGCAGTCCCAGCTCTCTTGGCTTCTCCTCCTATGATGACAGATGCTCCAATCCCTTAATCACCTTCATAGTCCTTTGCTGGACTCTCTCCAGTAAGTCCATGTCTTGTACTGGGAAGCCCAGACCTAGACACAGCACACCAGATGTGGTCTCACCAGTGCTGAGTAGATGATAAGATCACCTACCCTGAGCTGCTGGCATTGCTTCTGCTTGTGCAGCCCAGGAAGTTGTTGGCTTTTTTCCACAAGGGCATGTTTCTCGGTCATCCCAGTCTAATGAACACAAAGTGCACACTTACACCACTCTTAGGCCTAAAATAACTCTAAAACTCTAAAAGTATACACTGTGCTTGGGAGATCATGGTCCATGGAAGAAGGGAAATAATCAGGGAAAGGAGATTGAGCCAGAGAGACAGTATACCTAGCGCAATCCCCATAAGGATAAGCCAAGAGGTGAGAGCAAGTGCCAGAATGTAGCCTGCTTCCCAGCTAAATGCATTTCATATGAAAGCCATGAACTACACCTCAAACTGGAAAATACAATAACTGAAACATTTCTAAACAGTAGAACTGCATAGACCATCCTAAACATAGAACCTATGGATCAGACATCAGTGTACAAAAATAACTCAGCTTATGCCAATTTACAACAGCTGACAACAAGGTCCAGGACTTTGAAATAGCCTAATGCTTTCCTCCAGTCCTTAAGACCATTAACTGATTAGCTGTCAGGGGCAATGGCACCTCCTTGTAGTACCCATAAAAGCAATGTAGTCCTTTGGGAAAGAAACACCAAACATGAGCTAAATCATATTTTATTAGGAAGATTTAACAACTGAATTAATACTTTATAGTAAATTTACTTATTTATTTTTTTAAGTAAAAATAGGACTCCACATTTATTTTAAGCCCCTGAATCTATGGGCATAATTTTCATGTTGCATATGTATTTATATCAAGTGGCAAAAACTGCATTGTGTTGAGTGATGTAAGATGTGGACCCAGTCCCCATCCTCTTATATTACTGTTCAACTTCATGAATATGTGAGTAGAGAGAGCTACATTTTATTTTTTCCTTGCTTTGGTGTTTGCTTTGGTCACAGTGTAAGCACCTGCTGAAGCAAAGAGAAGACTACTGGAGTCCATAACTATTATTTGGGTTATTTGTTGCTTGCTTGCTTTCTTGGGTTTTTTAACTAGTCGTTGGTGCAAAGGATGCTCCTCTGACTGAAATTCATCACCTGAAAGTGGAAATAATGCATCCTGGATGAAAAAATGGTCTATGAATGGTATTCTAATAAAACATTGCACCAAACTCACAAATCACAGAAATGGCATAGATTGAAGGGACCCTGTATTTTGAAATGTATGCATAATGATTTGCATGATACTCACTGTGTTAAGGTTGAAAACATTATTAAGATCTTCTCTCTAAACCTAACAGACCAATTTATTCTAACTGGCATTAATAAAATGTATCATTAGCAAACAGTGGTCAGTAGAAACCACAGCAAGAGAAAGTGCAGAAGAACAGTTCAAGAAAAAGGATTAAATCTACTTCAAGCTGGCACTGTACAAGTGGCTCATCAGAACATTATCCTAACAAATGATATACTAAAAATGTAATCATCTATTAAGCTCAGTATTAAAGCAAAATAGTACTTAAGGAAAGTGATGCAGAAAAGAATTATATTAGCTTCTTGGATCATCTCTAATGATACCAAATTTCAAGTACGATATTTATGTGCTCTTCTTATCTTCTAAAAATATTCTTATGCAGAATCAACTTGCAAATTTTAAGTCTGTGTTTTGATTTGCAGGAATTTTTGTATTCAAGATTACAATTATTATCACTAATTTCAAGCATGAGAAGCTAATTTTGTTGCCTTTACATTTATATCTTTTGTTACTTTTCTTAAAACTAACCTGCAATGCTGATAATTTCAGGAAAATAGAGGTTGTAATGCATTTTGTTATAGTACGGGCCTGGTCTTTCCTGCCAGATCAAAGGTTTTCAGAACGTCATGTTTTTTAAGCCTCTCAGTATGTCACAAAGAAAAATATAAACCATTTCCCAGTTAAACACACAGAAAAGCACACAACACAGGGAGATAAAAATGAAGAGAAAATAAAGTTGAATATTCTTCAAGAAGTCCTTGGACAGCTTGTGAGCTGAACCTAAGTTTGTTGTGTCTCAATATAAAGCCTCATTTTTTTCTCTAGACCACCATGATCACCCCCACACATCTTCCCATTTTGCTTCAGTTTTCACATTGCAAAAGACACAAATATTGTAAAATGTTGCAATTTCTAGCCTTATACAAACATTTAAAAGGATTTCACATTAAGAAACCCAAACTGTCACAAAGGACTGCATACAAATAGATTTTCAGTCACCCCCAGCAGCTTCCAGGGACTTCCAAAGGCTCTTGAGGTGTGCCCAATTACACCACTTGCCCTCAGGGTTCCTTAGAAGGGTTCCCACTTACTCCCAGTTGCCTCCAGCAGGGTTCTGGGTTGCCCTTAGGGGTTCCCAGTAGCCTCCAGCAGCACACAGAGATTCTCAGGGGGTTTGCAGTTACTCTTGGTTGCCCCCAGAAAGGTTCTCAGAACATTTTGGGGGTCACAATCACTCCCAGTTACACCCAGAGGCTCTCGAGGGGCTCCCAGTTGCTCCAAGTTGACCCCCACAGGTTCTGGGTTGCCCTCAGGGGTTCCCAGTAGCCCCCAGGGGCTCCCTAGTGGTCCCAGCTCTCCAAAGGCCTAATCTCAGGCATCACCCATTATGACCATGGGGACATGGTGTGGCACATGGGGACACGGTGGGACACTTGGGGACATAGTGGGGCACATGGGGACACAGCGGGACACATGGGGACCATGGGGACATGGAGACCACAGAGGTCCCAGTGCCTGTGTGGTGGCAGAGCCTTGGCAAACATCCGTGGAAGCCCTATGGAACCTCATGGAACCCCCATGAAACCCCACAGAACTCACATGGAACCAAACTCTTATGAAACCCCTATGAAACACAATGGAACCCGTCACCTGGCAACGGAAGACTATAAATGCTCCACAGAGCACAAGCTCCCAGTGCAGGAGATGAGAGAACCTCCTCTGCGAGAGAGAAGAAAGAGGTGGGTGTCGATCCCATCCTTCAGGTGCTTTAGGAATGACCAAGAGCACCTCAACCAGCCTCACCGGAGCTGCTGCTTTGGTCAGCGTTGTGCAAGTGCCGCTGGCTCAGCCGCAGCCGTGAGCTCCAGTGCCTGAAACCCTGGGATCTGCCTTGACTCCTTCAGGGAGAACAAGGGCCTGTGGGGACGGGACAGGGGGGAATGACTTTAACCTGCCAGAGGGGAGACTGAGGTGAAAACTTAGGCAGAAGTTCTTCCCTGGAAGGGTGGTGGGACACAAAACCAGGTTGAACGCAGAAGCTGTGGCTGTCCCATCCCTGCACTAGTGGAAGGTGTCCCTGCCCCTTGCTTGGAACTGGATGGGCTTTAAGGTCCCTTTCAACCCAAACCCTACCATGATCCCCAATCCCCTAAATCATACCCAAATCACCCAATGGCAGGGACTTGCTGGTATTTTCCACAGTAAAGGACTCGTTGAAAAAGGTGATGTGGGACATATGGATGCATCATGGACCGCGATGCAGGACGGGCACAAAACCTAGGGAAGAACTTGGCATTTTCCTGGGCAGTTGGAGTTTTCCAAAGCAATTTGAGGAATTTCCAGGCGATTTCAGAATTTACTCGGTTTGTTTTGCTTCCAGCGCTCCAAGGCCATTCCAAGCTTGCTTCTCTATGTTCTCTGGTGCCTCCAAGTTTTTCCACTCCTTTTCTGCCATGAGCAGGGAGTCGATGGTTTCTCTGGATTTGTTTTGTCCAGGTATCCTTTGCGAGAAATATCAGAAGTGACCGTAAGAACCGCCTTCCTCTTCCTCCTCCAAAGCCACCGGTGATTCCATCCAGCTCTTCGGGGCTGTGTTAGGTACAAAAACCCTCATGCCTGCACTCAGCGGGTAGTAGGACGGGATGGGGATCCATGGGCTTGTGGTTGATTCATCCAAGGTCAGATTAGATCTGTGGGGTCCATCTCCCAAAGCTTCCAAGCACAAAGGGAGCGGATTTGATGAAATGCGGGGAATTTGGGGTTGCAGTTGGTGATTTGCAGTGGCGAGGATGTGCCAGAGGCTGAAGGCCCGTCTCGGCAGAAGGACTGGAATGTTGAGTGGGTTTCCCTCTCTTCCAGGTGGGATGGACTCCACGGACTCTGGGCTCTGCCTGATGGAAGATCTGACCAGCACTGGGCCGTGAGTGATGGCACCGCACCGGGAATGCCATAAACCTTTGAGAAAAGGGCACTGAGGGAACCACCGCTGTGTGGTCGGCGTGTGGTTGCTGCGAGTGCCACAGGCTGTGCGGGGCTGTCCGCGTCCACCTGCCACAATGACGTCGCCTCCAAACACCCGGGGCCATTTTGGTGCAATCCAGGCTTTATTCCTGACCCAGGTGTTGGAAAGACCATTCCCAGATGTCCTTTCCCATTCAGAGTCGTGGCCTTGGCTCTTCTTTCCCGGCTCACCCTTAGTCTCAAAGCAAAGCTCCTGCCTCTGGTCAGGGTTTGAGGACAGTGATACATCTCCTCATCACTCGCCTTCCTCACCTCCTCTTTCTCCTTACTGCAGGCACATTAACATCGGCGCCCAGTATCAGGCAGAGATCCCAGAGTTTCGGGATCCAGCCCACTTCCAAGTGGAGGAGGAGGAGGACAAAGCTTGGCTGGTGTGGGACCCTGCAACACCTGATCGAGGTTTCTTTAACGCTTTTCTTCCAAAGAAACCCCAAGATTTTCCTCCCACTGCCCCCTGTCTGGACAGAGCCTTCACTTTTTGTTCCCGCTGTGCTTGCAGTGACTGAGCTCCTCCAGCTCGCAAGATCAAGCGATGTGCCGCGCGCCAAGACCACCATAGAGCGTGCAATGCACTGCCTGCACGAGGCGCGCGGCAACGTCCTGGTAAGAGCAGCTCTTGGGGCATCATTAATAACGCCCTGGGATGGCCTTTGTGTCCCTGGGGTGAGCTGGAGGCGCTCCCACGTCTCTGCTCCACGCACTGCAATCTGGGCTCTTGGCTCAAGGGCCCAGTTCTTGTTGCCGCAGCCACATTAAGGGCTGGTGGAGCACAGACCTGCCTCAGCATGTGGGTCATTCCCACACCTTCCCGCAGCCGAGGGCATCCTGGAGCGCTGTCACCAAGCGCTGACCGGGCTGAGCAATGTCTTTCCATTCACTTCCACAGGAGGCTCTGGAGCTGCTGCGCCAGGGGGGTCCCCAGCCAAGCCAAGACCATCCTCTGGCTGGCTACCATTATGCAGGTAACCTCCAGCGGGGGGCTCTGGGCTTGCACAGCTGCTCTCTGAAGAAGCAGAGATGTCAAATAGGGCAGTGAGGAGCCGTGCTGACATCTCTCTGGCTGTGGTGTTCTCCTCTTTTACGCCTTGTGGGTCATTCCCAGGTATGGACACCTGGACCCCCCTGGAGCAGCAGCTCTTCGATAAAGCCTTCCGAAAATACAAAAATGATTTCCACCAACTGCAGAAGGAGGTAAAGCCGCTGGATGGATCTGGTGTATGTGTGTGCCTTCTGGGTTTGCCCCCAGCATCGCCCTTACAGACTCCTTCTGGCTTGCTCACAACAGATTCCAACTAAGACAGTCTCGCAGTGTATAGACTATTATTTCACCTGGAAGAAGAAGAGGAGGCTTGGTCACAGAACAATTCTGCTTGCAGGAAGAAAGATCAAAAGGCTGGTGCAGGAGGTGGAGGAGCCCGAAGAGAAGGTGCTCAGTTATTCCCCACTTACAACTCTGGGGCAGCAAAGGGAAACTCCACTCCCAGCACTCAAAATCATCCCAATTTTCTGCCGAGGTGCCTGTCCTCACCATCCCATTAAAGCATTTTTGGGCTCATTGGTGTTCAGAG
>JANHGB010026756.1:0-40326 GCA_026283785.1 Coracopsis vasa
AATGCTCCATCCCTGGCAGTGTTCAAGGCCAGGTTGGACAGAGTCTTGGGTGACATGGTTTAGTGGGAGGTGTCCCTGTCCATGGCAGGGGGGGTGGAACTAGATGATCTTAGGTCCTTTCCAACCCTAATTATTCTATGATTCTATGAATCAAGGCAATGCAGCTTCCCTTGCAATCTGTTCCTTATCCACTCTGCTACATTAAGATGACTTCCTCAGGCAGTTACTTTATCTATTTCACTTCTCTTTTTTTAATCCTACCATTGACTCCCCCCTCTACACAATATTTAAAATTAATTATTTCCTTTGTGGCAACATGTTACAAAACAGACCACAAATTCAACCCTGGCCCACAGGTTAATCCTCTTTTCATTACCTTCCAAGTACCACAGAATCACAGAATAGCTGAGGTTACAAAGGATCTCCAGATGTCATCTTGTCCAACCACCTGCTCAAGCAGGACCACCTAGCGTCAAGCTTTTCAATATCTCCAAAGGTGGAGACCACAGCCTCGTTGGACAACCTGTGCCTAATGCTTATGTCACTATCCCCTTTCAAACATCTCTTTTACTGAAACGTCTGCAAAAGCTTGACAACCTTCAGACTGCTGCAGTGTGGAGACCATTGTCCACCTCACCAACCCATATTATTCCCACTGTCCCGTGAAAATCCCCTGACTGACCCACATCTGTATAGACCTGGGTAGTGACAGTTTTATTTTTAGGGAAACAAGGTCCCACAGAGTGCTGAAAATAGGATATATTCAAAACCTCCAAAGAAACTCCCATCAAAATATCTTCTAAGTCACTAATTCTACATCAAAACTTGCATAACACTGAGAGCTAATGTGTGGGTTGAAACTAAAAGGCAGTGCAATACTGAGGAACATGTGTTTCATTTCATCCACAGTCTAATCAAGACTACAGCCCTCTAAGAAATTGTCTGGGAAATGTTATTTTGTGTGAAAATACTGACTCATCATAAAATGAACTTGGAAATTTTGCATTGCAACTGCCTTTCTGTTCCAAATGCTATATGGAACTATGCTATATGGAACAAATGCTATATGGAAAGTTCTTTTTGTGTATGTTTTTTTACAGGAAAATGCTCTTTATCTCAGAATTTACTTGATTCTTCTAATTCAAAAATGAAGTGAAAATATTTCCAAATTGTAAAAATTCGTTCCAATTCACTGAAGCTGTATTTATATACTGATACCATGTAAATATTTTTGAGAGGGCATTAAAATATTTTCAATCTGTAAAGAATTACAGTACATTAGAGCAGAACCCCCTGAAGTATTCTCTCAGTAGTGTAGACAATCTCGATGTTGTTCCTGCAAGGAGCAAAAGGGGTTTACTGGCACCAGACTGCTCCTTGTTCTAGCACCCGGGGCCTTAGCACACATTTGAGGGGATAGAGAAAATGTGAATCTGTGTAGACTGGAAAGAAAGAACCCAAAGAGCCAGGTTTGACATTCCTTATAGCGGTAAGGAACAGTCAAGGAGAGACTTAAGACTCTAAGAAGCAGGCGTTACCCTTTCCCACATATCCGAACTCCTTACTGGTGGTACTGCAGAAACTGATGTGGCTTTCTAGGGCTGAAACACTGGTAAAGGAAACAGAAAAAGCACACAGCATTTTGTTGAAGGGGAAGAGAAGAGGAGAGGAGAAGAAAGGAGAAGGTACTGTCAGATGTAGGTAACAAAGAATACAGGAAGGAGATATCAGCTGATCCCAGGGCGGGAAACAAAGACTACTTCATTCTAAAATGGAAATAAAAGGATACAGTACTTGTTTTAAAAAAAGGGGGGGGAGGAAGGGGAAGGAGAGATGTTTTTATTGATGTCAAGTCAGATTTCCTCTTACGACTGGAATGAGATGGACTTATTAATTCATTGTTGTAAAGATGACTTGCTGAATAGCAACCTTTCACCCTCAAAAGGACACCCTGAAAACCCCACAACTGATTATGTCATCAGACCTTTGCTCCCCAAATTCTTCATGATCAGCACATTCATGTCAACTATCAAAATCAAATTCATTTTTAGAAGGGCATTTAAAATGTGCACCTTGTAAAGAAGATGTTTGCTTTTCTGAGTTCTCCTCAGACATGCTGGAGTTGATCCTCTTATTTTTACACCTTACGGAGAAGAGGAGGGACTTTAACTGTCTTTTAGTGGGAGTTTGGTAAAATCCAAAAGAGGTGTGTGGTTTCCTATGCTGAAAAGCAGAAGTATGAATGCTGTGAGAAACTGGGGAAACAGATTTATTTTATTTAATTTAATTTTTAAGAGTAATTTCCTTTAAGTGGGAAAGGAATTCTTAGTGGACAGAGAGAGTAGGTTCTTTGGTAGAGCAAAACCAATAAAAGCTAGTAAAATTAGACATTTTGCATGCAAAATTTATGTTTACTGTCCTTCATAGGTAGATAGAATCTTTTTTTGTGCTTTTATTGGAGTTTTCCTTCAAGCTGTGAACATCTTCTTTCATGTGTGGAGGAGAGAAGTTGAGGAGGAATGTTAATTCTATCCATGTTGATTCATAGTAAAGAAATTTGTTTAACCCCATCTCTTTCTTTCCGTTAGCTACTGGCTGCTTTCTGTCTCTTTTCTATAGCACTGAATGGTATACAGCAGAAGAAAGCACTTCTTAACTGTCCATATCAATAGTGACTATCACCAGGCAACAAGTTCTTCCCACTCCATCCTCTTATCTCCTGATTTGCTTTCTATTTTATGTATAGTATTCTTACTTGCTCATTTTCCTCCCATACCAAAACTGGTGGGTATTACTGAACCTGAGAAAATCATATAACATGACTCAACACCTCACCTTGGGATATAATCTTATAATCCTTATAATGCTGAAGACGCAAATTTCTTCTGTAAATGAGCATATTCCATTAACATAGCTACACTTTGCTCACAGGAAAAGCCAATTGGCTCATCAGTTTGAATACTGTATGTGTACTGAACCTGGCTATTTTCTTTCTTTGCTAATCCTACCTTTAATACATAAGAAAACAATCAGTCATCTGGAAAAATGAAAGCTGAGGTTTAACTTACTGAAGAGGAGAGAGATGAAAGTTCCATACCACCAAATAGTAGCTTTACAAAAAAATACAATATACTGTTGGCAAATGACTAGTAAGAAATGCAGTTTTAAGAATAGAAATAGGTACCAAATTAGTGGCAGCTCTGTACACATTCGTTGCTTTAACATTTATGGAAGAAACTGTAGTGTCCTGCTTTTGTTTGTGTCAGTCTCTGTGGATGTTAAAGAGATAAGTATGTTTGACAAGTTTCATTTCAAAGAAACCTCTTTGTGACTAACAATGAGTTGACCTCACTACCTGCTTTTTGTATCAGTTTACTCTGGTGAAAGAGTAAATCTGAAGTTCAATTTGTCAGTCTTTCTTAATCAGTCTAGAAAAAAGTCTTTAAACTAAAGTAACTAATTCATAAAAAAAAAGCAGAAGAAGGAAAAGTAGATGTTCTTATCTTTTGAAATCTGGGCTCTAGCTGGAAGCTACATTTTTTTATTAAAATCACTTTTATCAGCCTAAGAAATTAACTGGTCTAGAAAGAACATTTATCAAAACTGCAGTTACTCTCTGAAAAGCAGTTAGGTTTGAGCAAAATGAAATTAAATAACAAAATTCAATGCCACTGTGGAACACTTCCAAAAGCAGTGCATGGGAAAGAGAAAATAAATTTGCCAGTATAGTAGTTTAGCACATACCACACAGAGCGAGTTATTACATAATTATAGTTAAAGTTGCTTAAGTGTATTCCTACAGTATTATTGCCAAAGGCTAAGAACCAAGAAACTTTCACTTGTATATTTAAGTCTCACTCACTAAGACTCATAATCTTCAGGTTCACAGGCATTCACAATAGAGTAAATCTAAACACCAGATACTCTCTTTGAATGTCTATCACTCTACTTTCTACAGTATGATCATTTAAACAATAGATTTGATAACATCTTCTTGTATGAACTTAATTTTGAGTCAACTGAAATTCATTGTAAAGAATTTCATTTGCCTCAAAATTTCAAAACAAATAAGATGGTTGGACCCTCAGGAGAAGGTTACTATACTCAAGCAGTAGAAAATACAGAGTGATTAACAAAACAATAGCATCCCAGAGGAGTCAGAGCATGAGGAACAGGGCAAGATGGAATGACCATGGAGAGTATAACAGCAAACGATAGTAGGAAAATCAGAAAGAGAAGTGTAATTTATAGCATCGGCTGGAAAGAACAGTGAAGTCTAAGAATCAGCAAGGTGAGCTCAAAGACACTCAGAGTTAAGAAAGCACCTGAATTGGGAAGAGACTTTAAGTGCAAGAAGTCTATCAAAGAGTATCAGAGTTAAAGGTGAAATTAAGCAAACAACCCAAGCTAGAAATACAGAATGTAACATTTAATATAAAAGTATTATCTGTAGTGTTCAAAACTGATTATCCAGGCCTTCAAAGTTCAGGTTATTGGCTAAAATAAATAATTTTTCCCCCTACTTTATTTACTGTACATAGAATATGTTTGAGTCAAATATTTCTGCTTTATTTCACAACCCTGATGCACAAGAGAGACATTTCAGAAATGCAAGCTCAAGTTTTTACAGGAATGCAAAGGAACATGCCAGCATTTTCAATTTTGACAAAAATAGAAAGCATGGGGAAGAAATACATGTATAAATGAGTTATGAGTAAAAATTCCACACAACAAAATAAAGTCTGTGCTGGGGGGGGAAGGTTTGTTAAAAATGACAATGAGCAGTATCTATCTGCCCCTTGGCACTGATATTGTCCTAGGTGGGATTGTGAAGCACAGGGTTTAATTTGATACATTTGTCCAGTACAGCTGGCTGTATCTCACTTGCCTTCAGTAAACTTCACTGCCTGTGCTTGACATAGCAAGCAAATTTGTTGCCTGGCCCTGACATGTATGAATGGAGGACCTCTCCTTTCTTTTCTGAGCTGGATCTCTTGTTTCCTGCCCTATCTTCATCATTTTTCCCCCCTTTTCCACGTTCCATCTTAAGACCTGCTCGACAAAACCTTACTAGGCATTTTCGTTTGGATGCCCAATTTCATTTTCTTTTATGAGCCTGGCTTTTTGCTGAACTACATTTTTCCTAATAGACCAAGTTTATAAGGTTTCCAGTACATTCCTGGAAACAAGACAAAGATGAAGCCAGGATACATTAAGAGAAATGTGGCCCATACAAAGGATTTGAGCCACCAGGGAGAATAGAAATAGTAAGCTCCAAATCTCTAACTGCCCTAATGTAGTGATTGTTGTCACAAAATAAAATTTCTTCATTGCATATAAACTGAAGATATCTCAGTTAAGGACAACTTTTTTTCTGACATTTCTAAATGAAAAAAATGCTCTACTAGTCCCCTATCTTCACACTGAAAATATATTTCCTTGTAGCAACCATATGCCAAAAAGTATTTTGACAGAAAACTGCCAATAAATCCTTCTCACGAGGATAGAAATAAAAAAGTCTGTGAAAAGAACCACCAAAACCAAACCAAAATAGAAGAACAATATAGATGAAAAAGAGGTCTAAATGTCTGTTTTCACAATTTTATTAAAAATTTCCTTGAGTCAAAGACGTGTTGGTTAGAGAGACCCATAGACATCGTTTAGCCCAGCCTCTCACTCAAAGCAAAGCAAATAATATTGGTGGTAGAGTTTCTTCCTCTTTGCCAGGAATCCTCTCCTCCACTTGGGACTGTCTCAACATTTTCCAACGTGATTTCATGTTGTGCTCATTCTCCACTGATCTTCACCTCCATACTACATGCAAACGTATGATATCCACAGTGACAGAGATATCCTGAATATTTGGGGTTTGTTCTCTTTTTTTCTCTAGAACTCTTTTTTCCCATCTTCCAAGGTGTTATTTCATTAAATGACCATTGGTTGGAATCTTCAGCATCATCTTCCACATCAGGCAGTTTCTGTATTCCTCTTCTGCATCCTGTGTTTATCTTAGCTATGTTTATCTTCAGATCCTAGACTCTTGCTATCGAGGGATAAATGCTGCTTTTATTTTTAATTTTGTGAAGACATTTTTTTTTTCTTGAGAGTTGTAAAAAATACCTTCATGTTACTGCATTTTTTTCACAACTTAAAAGACTACATGACTGTATTTATTTTCCTAGGAAACAAATGAAAAATAAAAAAAGGGGTTTGTTGGGGGTTTTTTTTCAGTATTAGATCAGTATCCTGATGTGAGAGAAAGGGGAGGCTGACTCGATTCCTGAATGCTGAACACCTGAGATTGGCCATACTCATGATTAGAAGAAATGTTCTTCAGAGGCAATAGCAAAAAGAAAAGAAATGATTGTATGTGGTTAATTTACAAGTATGAGAATGAAACAAAGATGCAGATGGTGAAGAAATATAAGGCAGGAGAAACTGGATGATCATCAATGTTTACAGGAATGGTGATGAGGATGAACAAGGGCGATAATGGTAAGTGAGGAACATTGTCTGTGGCAGTCAATACTCAATGCGAGTAGTGTTCAATCAATATGCAAAGGAGCAGCCAAAATGGCTACAGCACAATGCTCAGTGAAGAATTTAAAATGGCTGCAGCACATACAGTGTGCATTTGTTAATCAACAAACAGCTGAAGTTGTGCCATATCCTGTGACATGAAGAAGCATGAGGCAGGGGGCAGGCAAACAAAGGCTAAGTGAGTAAAATGTGATTGATTATTAACAAGGCCAGAAAGCAGGTGAGAAGCAAAAGCAGTTAAGACTGAAAGATTAAAAGGACAGTTCTTTGTAATGACAACAGAAAATACCACGCACACATGTGCAGCCCTGCTCCGCTCAGGGCACTTCAGCCTTGCATACATCAGAGGAGCTGCAGAGCTGCTCAGTCAAGCTGCACATCTCCCACGGCAATACTCCATTCTTCTGTTCATGTCTATCTAACTACTAAAGAGAATTTCTTCGTGCAAATTCTGTCTTCTTTCGGGCATATCCTCAACACTCATACAATCCCCCCTTTTAAATCCTGCATTAGAGTAGTAAGTAGGAGCCATGATTACCTGCCATCACCATACACATTTTGTACTGCTAACAATAATGCTCACTCTCTTTCAGACCTTTTTGCTATACAGCATTTTGCTATTTCTTTGGCCTCTTCCCTGTCCAGATCTTTATTTTCCTTTGTTACTTCCACTCACAGAGCTGATTTTTGTTGTAACATTTGAGTAAATAAATGCAAGTTACCAATGAAACAGAGAAGGGCACCATACAGACAGCATATTGCAATCAGCCTAGAAATACAGAGAAAAGTAGAAACATTTAGCTAAAGTCTTTACAGAAAAGAAAAACAGCTACTTTTAGACTTCCTCTATTGATACCCTCACACTTTCCTCTTCTGTTTTATGTTTATTTGTTTGGGATTTTTTTTTTTTTTTTTTGAGACAGGACAGGTGATGGGGTTCTTTTTTTCATGCTATGAGTAAATTGGAATGATTCACAAAGGAGATATATTATGAAAGGAAGGTGAACAGGTACGATTATATCAGTATTCTACAACAGGATCTACGAAGAGGTTTGTGACCATTAACTTATATACCTTGTTTGTTTAACAAAACTGGCCAGGAAGGCTGATCATGGCAGTTTCTCATCATCATCAGAAATTTGAATATTAACCTTTCAGTAGTTGAACAGGCCATGAAATATTGAGATATTTTTACACCATGATATTACAAAGTTACATATTATAAATTGCGTATGACTCCTACTACACTCCTGCAACAGTAAAATAGGGTGCACAATACAGAAATCATATTTTTCACAGGTATGCTATGTGTGCAAAGATGGTTTAGATAAAAATAACACTGGGAAAATATTTTCCAAGTTTCCCTTTGAAAACAGAGAGGGAAAAGGCGGTTTCATTTCAGCTGATAGGATACAGAAAGGGATGAGAGGGAGTTTCCAGTGCTCATCTCCCTGAGCCTGAACAATGTGAGAAGGTGACATTGAAAAGACCTTTGTGTGAGCTGGCAAGGAAGAAAATTATTAAACCAGACAGAGGTCTTGGAATATAATGCATTAACAGATAAGCAATAAGCAGCTATGGAAATCTCAGTTAATTACAGAAGACATAAATCGGAAAGACCTGATTCAGCCAGAACATATGGAGATGACATGTAGAACAGGAAAAATAATAATTCTGTGAATTATTATTCACATGTAAAGAACATGAGGCTTATCATGAATACTAGTTGGATGCAATGGAAAGTGAAGACAGGTTTGGCAAATTCTCTTAAGTACTGCGGTGTACAGAAGGAAGTCCTGCTAAAGCACTCAGAAGAAAACACTGAGTATTGAGCCAAGGTGAAAAGCTACCTCTGCATTCCTGTAGTAGTTTCAGAAGCTTAACTTTGCCTTTCTCTACCTTCATCTTTCACAAGAAGAAAATGTTCTGTAAATTCAATTCCATTTCAAAACCAGTTTCTAAACTAAATCTAAAATTCCAGGTTTTCCTATCCTGAACGTTTTTCCGACCTTGTTCTCTTGCAAACATACAGTATATATATGCTTACAAATCTTGCAAACATGGGACAATACACTTGCTCAGACTCTAAAGGGAACTCTCAATTATCCCCAAAGCAGTAATGTTGGGCTTGGGAAGGCATATTTCCTTGCCATTTTAAATTCCCCTAGGGTAGATCTCAGCATATTCCAGGTAAAATGAGGGCCATATTTATATGGGTATGTGGGCACCTAAGAAAAAGTAAGATTCATAGTGAGGTTAATAAAAGCATCTAATTTAATGGTGGATAAAAATAAAAAAACCCTAACCTGAAAAAACATAAACTGTGGAAATTAAACTCTGAAGGCATTTAAACACCAGAAAGTTTAAACTAAAGTAAATTAGAAACACACATCACATGGAAAAATCAGTAGCTCTTCTGTTCTTATTTATGAGCTTAAGAAAATTCATCTTTAGCAACTGTCACTTATTCTGACAAAAATATAAATGTCCCACTTCTTGAAATAATTGCAACCTCACCTCATGTTTTAAACAGTCTTAAAAGATCACACAGACATTTTTGTTTGTTTCCACCTTTTTTGCTGTATTAAAAAAGAAAATAATTAGGCATATAACACCATTCTCCTGGTCACCCAGAAGCAATGGCTGCCAAACAAGCAGTTTTTAATAAAGCCAGTGAGTTGATTGGACTGTTTCAGTGTTCGTTTATGTCTGCTATCTGTATCAGTGTCTGTAGTTGCTGCAATTAATTATTAGTCTAACTAAGGCAAAAATAATGTTAATCTCCCAGAGTTCTGTTGCAAAGTAAAATGAGTGAAGAGCCATCCTTATGTTTGGATCCTATTTGAAATGTAATTCATGACATTTTCCCACACAAGTTGCAATTACTGTCATGGACATTTCTGTCACTGCATCACAAACACTTCGTTTCTTGTCTGTCAAAATCAGAGCAGCTGTCACAATTCAACTAAATTGAAAGGAATTGTAATTAGAAATTCCCTACTTTATAAAATTCCCAGCATACTTCAGCTAAAGACAAACTAATAATTATACAGATTTCAGTCAGAAATGGAGCCTTCAAACTTTTTTAGTAGAAAATATTGCCTTTTCTGCATCTCAGAATGCAAGGTGTGATTATGAAAAATTGGGGTTAGCTGAGATTAAAATATTACTGTATATCTCCAGTATTAGAAAGTAATACTGTGTATTATTTTTCTCTAAATCCTGTGTTTATGACATGTAACTCTCCATCCTTTAGGTCTTTCCTATGTAGAAAGTTGAGGCATTTACCCTAGAATCAATAAAATGTAGTGAGCATGGTAAAGAGGCAATCAGAATCAGAGACTGAGTTTGCATCATAGTTTTTCAGGTCCTCAGAAACAGAGATTCCACCAGAAAGTTCTTGTTATTGGGCAGAATAAGGAGGGAGAATTAGTTTTAAACCTTTCATCCACAAATCTCTACAGGGGCTGTTATTATACTGAAAGCAGTGCAAATTCAAGTGATATTGAACAATTTAAAAAAAGATTTGCTCCTGCAACTGGCTTGATTCATTTACTAAGAGGGGTTTTTTTTAATTAGTTTAAGTGTCATGTAACCTGGACAACACTGAAAATTAATCTTTCAAAGCCAAAATATTTTTCAATAAATCCTTAAACTTTTTTTACAAAAACTTTGCAAATATTTCTCCATCTTAAAAAAAATATTCTTTAAACTTTCATTTCATTCTTTAGCAGAAACATTACTCAGAAAAATTCTTACTGCAATTTGCTTACCTGTAATCCCAACAAACTCATCAACACATTTTTAGAGTAACAAATAGATACAGCAAAATATTGTCAGACCTCTGTCACAAAATTTCTACAGAAACATAACAAGGCAGTTGGATAACAAGGGAATTAAACTTATATAGGAGCAGACATAAATGTTTACATTTGTTGAATAAATTATTCACTGTTAATCATTCTTTTATTTCCAGGTATCCTTGATTTGTTTCCTATTTGAATGCCTATTTCATCTTTTTTAATACATTTACTGTCTCCTTTTATACAAAAGCCTGTGTTTTCAGAGCTAGATGTCTGAAGTAAAAACACACTGAGGCATCCAAAGAAGTGACCTGATTTTAGAAATGTTCAGACTCAGCTCCCAGTGTGATCAATATGCATTGATTTCACATACTACATTCACTTTATGCAGTTGAAAACAGACCAATATTGCCAACCAGTATTTCATCAGGAAGCCGTAAAATAATTTTTAGATATCTATCTGTGTTATTGACAAACTAAAAGTGTCAAACTATAATTCCATTGGTGTACTGTGCTAGTAATACTCAACATTGATTTGTAGATTCTGAATTAGAGAACTTTTATGTATTCTCTGAAATGCAACAAATGTTTTCAAACTGAATACTATAGATAAGGGCTTAAAAACTGACTCTGACCTGTCAGATAATTTACCTGAAACCTTATTTCTTAGAGATGCACATATTAACAGTACATGTTTATACCATACATTTTGTGTAAGGATCGTTTCCCTGTGAAGCCAAGTCACTGATCCCGAAAGGCTTTTTATGTTTTGTTCCTATCATTCTTGCCATCCTGAAAATGCCATAACTTCCCTTCCCTCACCTTAAAGCTCTTACTGGATTATAAACTGGAAAAATCGACATCCTATCTCTGTTAACCTTTGGCAAAGCTTGAGGAACTATTCCTTGCTCGTGAAAAAGCCATCTAATTGCTAATCTATAATCCTTTTAATATGCTCTACGTTTTGGATTGATCTATTGCCAGCTGACCCAGCAGTGCCCGTGGCTATATTAATCCTATTATTCACATGTTCCAATGGAATCCTTTAATGAAGTCAGAAAGGCTTGCATGCTACTGATATTAAGGATGGTTACACTTGTATTGCACCTAATTATGGAACATTCTATTGTAGCACCTAATTGTGAAAATTAAATTTTTTTCCAAGGCATAATTCATTTTGATTACAAGCTTTATCATATTGTTTTCAGCTGTGTTCTTTTCTTTTTTTTTGGGGGGGGGAAGAATGACTTATTTACTGCTTCAGTGCTATGGTTTTAATATACTAATAAGCATTGCATTTCTTGACCAGATTCAAAATAAAATTGAAAATTAGTAAGGTAAACAATGATGTTCGGAAAAATAAGAATAACAAATAATAATAATATCTTGTATAATTAGACTTTAACCTGAGGATTTAAAAATACTCCAAAAACAATGACAAATTTCTAGACCTTAAATACTCTTTTGGGAAAGCATATTTAACAGTATTATAATTTTGCAGAGAAAGAAATTAACGAAACATGATAATAGTAAAGAGACTTTACTATGGCCTGCCACAGTTCTCCAGTCTTGACTCTTTGTCATTCTTTCTTGAAGAGAACACAGGAACAGTAAGCTTTGCATTGACTTCTCCTTTAGGAGTTCGAAGCAATTCACAGCTGTTGAGACTGATGTAATCACTTTTAGTGTCCCACATTAAAAAACAAATCTATCTTTTTACTCCATGCATTGCACAGCAAGTAAACCACTTTTCACTCCGTGCATTGCACAGCAAGTAAAACACTTTTCACTCCATGCACTACACAGCAAGTAAAACACATCTAAAAGTAAATGCACTCCATGCATTGTACAGCAAATAAAACACAGTAAGTACTGTGTTAGAAAAAAATTCTCAGCCAGCTATATGTAATCAAGTGCAACTTGGTAAATAAAGGCTCTTATTCCCTACACTGTTGCCCTTCACTGAGTCTTATGGTTTGGGTCATGTATCTCCACTAAACCTGCCCAGCAGTTACAAGAGAAATCACTTATCCTTCATGATGCTGCAAGAAAAATAATAGCCTGTCCTCTCAAAAAATCACTCAAACCGATTGTCGCATGTTATTCTGTCAGCTTTCCCAAGAAAAAAGAGCATCAAGAACAGAATCTGTTTTCTAAACTGTATCTCTACTATGTTAACATATTATCCCAACTTGACAGTAGCCTTCATTTGCTTTGTACTGGTAATTAGCATTTTATTATTAACTTTTAAAAATTAAAGAATACTAAGGATGCTGTAATGTCTTAGCTGCTGAGTGATCAGCAGAATACATATGTTCCTCATTGGCAGAAAAATAGATATCAAAGCCTCAGCTGAACAGTAACCTTCAGTTTCCTGAGCTTTCTATTTTAAATCTGTTTCAAAATATTAAATCTGTCCCATAAAGCATAACCTTAGGCAAGTAATATGACAATAAGAGTACTGGTTACTTTCTTAGCCTTATAAAGTCTTACATGTTTGTGTAAAAATATAGATTCACAACAACCTGTACTTAAAATAGCCAGCCTATATTACACAATATTATGCAACTGGCTATTTGCTCTTCCTAAACACCAGAGAAAATTTGGATGTATGTGTGTTGTCTCTGAAATATTTCATTAAGATTGTCTAATTGGAATGCTATTTAATTATCCAATATAACGGCTACAGGCACTCTACTCATAAGCAAGAGTCACATGTATGATTCAGGACAATATTTTACAACCTACTATACTGGTGACTTTGGGGCTCATAACATAGATAAACCAATGCAGCAGGGGGTTGCACATTACTCAAAATGTACGTGTTTTCTTGACAAATTACCAGTCTCACAAAAACCTCTAGGAAGAATAATCCTCTCTGGCAAGCAGTGGCACTCACCACACAAACGAAAAAAAAACAACCAACCAATCAAAAAAAACCACAACAAAACAACAAACCCCAAGTAAAACCCAAAACAAACAAACAAACAAAACCATAACACACACACACACAAAAAAAAGAAAGCAACCCAAACCAACAAAAAAAAACAGCCCGCAAGTACATACGGCTATGCAAGACATTATCATTACTCAGTTGATACTTCAGTTAACATTTCCTTGACTAAGCACAAACAGGAAACCATTAAAACAGACATTAAGAGAGTTGAGAACCAAGTTACGACAGTATTATAAAATATATAGGCTGAGGTGCAGGATATGAAAAGCCCCTAAGATTTATGGACTGAATGCAAAACTGAAAACCATCTGGTGAAATACATGTAGGACTTAGTTTATTTTTCACTATTTCATATTCCTGAGAGTGTGACCAAATCCTTTATGTTGCCCATTACTAGCATTTCAATTCTTATAAGCTCATTTGCTTAATGTATTGCCTTTGAAAGAAACAAAGAAAGGTGACTAAGTTTTAAGATTTGGAGGGAATGACAAGAAGGAAGAAATTATTTCTTTCACCTTAAATTTTGACTTAATGATGCCAATTATCACTATTAGTCTATTTCCACATTATTTCTAAGATATTTGTGATAGTTATAGTTAACAACTGCATTTGTGTATAACTAACACCCTGTTTTCTATGGGATTTGTTGAAGTAAATTGGCACAGATTTACTTGCATCTTAATATCTTTCTTTTTTTTCATCAAACACTTCTAAACCATTTTTAATTGCTCTCAAGAAATCATTATTTACTTTCATAAGGAGTACTAATAGTAGCCACATTTTTTAAAGTTAAAAATTAGATTATCTTTTCTTTCTGTGAGTTAATTAATTTTTAAATCTGCAGGTTGCCAATTTGTAGCTTGAATGCTACTGAGCAAGGCTTTGAATGTTGCAGCAAGAAAGCCTTGTAACTTTTCTGTTGTTTGCAATACAGTTAGAGAATCTGAAAATAATGAAAGTGGTTCTGCAAATATATTGATAAGATCTCTTAAAATTATAAGATTCACAAGTATATTAGACATACTGTGTTATTAGGCTAACTTAACTCTGGGAGTTGGTTAGTAGAGCTCACTGCAGCCACTAGCTCCTGAACGCCTGCCTTTCAGTCACTTTGAAATTTTCAGCAAATTTTCCATTATATGTAAGATCAGTAAATCATTTCTCTGTTGTTTGCTGGATTACATCTGTTATTTATCTTCCTCAGAAATACGTATTAGAATTTGCATCTCACCAATTCATCACAAAGATTAATTATTAATTCATCATAATAATTTGCAAGTGCAATATGTGGTACTTCTCCATACAAAGCACAGCACAAATTTTAATTAAGTTTCTCAAAATTAAAATGACTGTCCACTGTGTCATTTTCTGGTACCATGTTGTATTCTTAATTTCTACCAAAAATATAACATGAATATATAAAATATAACAAAAAAATATATTTAAACAAAATATTAAACAAATAAAAAATATTAAATATATTTAAACAAAAATATAACATGAACAAGTCAATATTTAGAAAATAATTGACAATAAACTAATAGATTAAGCACCCATTGAAAAGAACACATCAGCTATATTTAAAGGTCTAAAATAAAAGTTAATTGTAAATTGTCATAACTATCTGATTTGGGAGTTGATTGATCAAACAAACTTAAGCAGCAATATATTTCATAAAATAGTGAGAACCTTGCGGCAAAGCCATCAGAAATAGCAGCATTAATCAAAAATGGCTCACTGCAGTGAGTGAAGGTTTAATAAGTATAAATGTACTGAAGCAAAACATTTAGTTAACCCTACATGCTCTGCTGAATTAGTGGACTATACCATAGGTTATTCTAGTAAAGCATATGCATATCATAAAATAAATGAAGAAATCAGTTCCTGTGGTGCCAACAATTTATTTATTTCCATCATAAAGAAAATTTTAGTATGAAAGAAGAGCAAGAAAGAAGGACATTTATGGTTCATTTGCAGCAGATAAAAAAAACTTACTTATGCTAAGTCCAATTAAAAATAATGTTACCAGAGGAATAAATTCAGATTGTTTCAGGAAAATCTTACTTTTTTTTTCTTAAAATCTGACTAAAACACAGCTTCTAGGAAAATGTTGCCCAAAAGTGTAAAAGAAATTTGCCATATTTTAATGTGCTTAATTTATATTGATTCAGACTTCTTAGTGCTTTTTTTCCAATAGAGTTCTAAAGAACATTTCAAAACATTCTAGCTATTTTGAAACACAGTTAATGCTCTCAGTGGGCTGTGTTTCAGTTCCACTCTGCGAAGTCTAACCTGGAGGACAAAAAGTTCATACATGGAAAAAAAAATAAACCTCTAGAAAATAAGTCTGCTTGGAAAATATTTTACTTCAAGACATACATTACTAATTGAGTGAGCCTTTCTTTTTATTTTTTTTTTTTCCTCCCTTTTGGTTGCATTTAAGCTAAATTCCAATATCAAGAAAAAGTATAGTATTATAGGGAAAAAATGCTGGGGTTTTCTCCCTTGTGATAGAAAGGGGTAATATAAATTGAAGCTTAAGAATATCTCCTTCAATATATAAACTTGATAAAGGCTATGCAATCCAGTCTGTATGCATTTTTTTTTCTTAAAAAACCCTATGGTTGAATAAACATAAGGATTAAGGTTATGAAAGTATCTGCAAGGACACATAAATATGGATAATAAATAAAACAATCTACTGAGGCTGGACATTCGATCCGGAGTGTTACTATTCTGTCCAGGGAAATTTAAGGAACCAGGCAGCCATGCAGAGAGTCTGTGCCGTGGAGGAAAGGGACATAGCTTCTTCATCTTGTAGACTTCTGAACTAACAACTAGGAGAATTTTTAAGCATACATCATCCCTAAGCAATGTATTGCGGTGAGGTAAGAATAGCTAATCCTCAGATGATTCTTTGGTCAACTCCCACTTGCAAATATCCAGCCATCCCACCAGTTACAGGGTATCATTGTGGAGGCTGCTTCTGCTGTGAGATGAAACTTCTGGCACAGAGAATGTCATTTCTACCCATGCACTTTGAACAGCTGGAAAAGGGACTTTGCCTCTCCCAAGTGGCTGCAGCTGTGTGGAAAAAAAGAGCTGTTGGCTCCGGTAATAACATCACAAAGAGTTTATTTCTTTCTCTTCTCCCTTCGTCTTCCATGCTAAACTTGTATTAAAATTTTCAAAATGTTTCAAAGACAGATTATGTAAATGAAGTCAAAATTCAAGCCATTTCTGAATTCAGACCAAGAATTTCGATAACTTTTTTAATGTTACAAAACAGTACTCTGACAAAGCTGCCCATTGACTAGTCTCTGACAGATATTGCTTGACATCTCTTTCTCAGTTTTGAACTGTTAGTGGTACAAAATAACTTCCAGTGCTGTAAGAGCTCTGCATAATAAGTACATGGCAGGTAAGAGGTTTAGAGGTAATATCATCTAGTGCACCAGGTTAAGTAGCTGGAAATAGCAGACCAACTTTAAAACTCAATTAGTTCCTAATGTTTAACAAAATACCCTCAAACTCAAAATAAATTACACTTTGAAACAACAGATTTAAGTTAAACCATTATACTGAATGATCTGCAAGAACAAGCCAGTTAACAGTTAAAAAAATAATGAAGTATGAACCAGAAAAGACAAGGGCCTAGAATATGTCTCAAAACCAGTATCACAATTAAGTCTATAAATCACAGTACATATCAGTTAGTTATAATTTTAAGACTTATTTTTGCCTTTTTTTTTTTTTTGTTCTCTGTTGAGCATCAGAATGAATAGATCAGAAAATAACTATTTTGTTGAAAATTTTCTCCCAGAGTGTTAGTTGACCAAGCAAATCCATTTTGACACAAAGTGATTGCTTTGCTTCCCCTGCATAGTTCCAATGTGACACTGGGCACGAAATTACCACTGGAGGTAAGCATATATTTTATATATGAATTTTGATGATACCTTTGGGATAGTGGGGAAAGGGATTGACTGTGCTGGCTTTGATGGACAGGTTTGCCAGCTGTTGCTCTGATATGGTCTTGTTCTATGTGATAGTAGTCTGGTGGATGTTTGGGTCTTGTCGTGAGTTTAGATCTTGAGTTTCATACTCAAGATGGTATGAAAATTAACAAAATTTTCTTTTTGAGAGGGAGAAATGGAGAAATGTATTTAAAATACTGTGTTCAATGATTTTCATATAGGTTAGTTTATGTTATACCATGTGAGAACTAGAAATACAGAGTTTGCAGTGGTTTAGGTACTTGTTTTGCTTCTATTTGCTTCTTTAAATTTGTATATGGTATTAAGGCATTGAATAATTGGAAAATACATACATTAAAGTTGCTAGCTAGTGTTATGCTTTGTTTTATGATTAGATCCTTAACTGCTCGATTACATACTATTTTGAAAATGTATGGTAATTTAGGATCTTTTTCATGCACACAAACATGTTTTTACAGAAGAGTGTCTGGAGGGAGATACCAAACTGAAACCTTTTGGTCTGAGTGATAGCTAGAATGAGAATTCATCAAAAGTTTTAGTTGGGAGATGAAAGACTGGCCTATAAGCAGTCACTGTTGCAATGCCAGAACAAGAACTGTGTGTAAAGACATGAATTATAATACTCATTTAGCTTATAGAAGACCTGGAATCAAGTTCTCAAGTCTTATTCTTCCAGTTTTCTGTGCTATTTGCTATTGTGGCTTGACTGTCTTTAATTTTGATTTACTATTGTATTTAGATCCAAAGAATCTTTCTGCACATTTCTGAAAATATCTCCCATACTGCTACAATCTCACAAAGCAGTTAATTTCTACAGGATAAATTTCTTATTGTATCTGGTCAGGGATATAGTAAACAGTTCATCAAGCAGAAGAGTTGCCTTATCTGCTCAGGTTGGGTGAGTATCTTAAAACAGAGATTTTTGAAGATTCTAATGAAAAAATATATCTTCTAGTGATATTTGCCTTCTTCAGTAGAACCAGAGAATGAAAGATAAAAGTTCAGAGAGCAGTCAAAAATAGTAACAGGTCTTGTAAGAACTGTTGCTTGATTTTTTAATGAGTTAGGCTGAATTGATCAAGAAAGAAAGTTGTATGTGTTTCTAACTGCATATTAACATATTAATCACATATTAATTTGTAAGCATGGCTTAATACTTTAAAGACTTACTTATGCACAGAAAATTAAGCAACTTGCATTATTGCCAGTGACTGGAACAATCCTTCGCAGACTACTAAAAAATAAAAACAATGAAAAAAAAAATCAAGACATTCTTTTGTAGTTGTACCACATGTTTTTAAAGAAAGCTTCTGGATTAAATTTGGAACCTCTGTTTAGAAAAAGCCAATTATTCACCCAGGAATTTTCCAGTTTAAAAAATATTGAGACTAATGAAAATAAGCAGAAAATATCACTTGAGCATGAAAACAATGTCATATAGAAAAAAATTAAACATTTTCTATTTTGGAACAGAATATTCCAAAGTATTTCTAATTTTTCTATTAAACATTACCTACCCTCTCTAATGTAGAATTCAATTTCCAGGACAAAAGAAAAGATAAAACATTGATAATGGTAATGGATATTCATCTGAAATGGAATGAAGAAAAAATAGATGCATGTATTAAAATATGTTAATGTTGGTGTTTGCATAATATCCATAATATCATAATATGTTTTTAATGTATTTAGTCAAACTGGAAACAACTGACATTAACAGCAGATAATATATCCCTTTATTATGTACATCTAGATATAATTTACATGCAGAGATCATTGTGTTCCTTGTCACACATTTGCAATGAAAATAGCAATGAAATAAACTAGTCTAGCACTACTGAAGTGGGCACTGCAGTACAATCTCTCAGTGGATTTGATGTTAAAAAATACCCCAAACAACCAGACAACAACAAACAGGACACGCAGTATCATATATACTAGCTTACACCAGAGAGTTCTCTTAACACATAGAGAAACTGCCAATATGATCTTGGAAAATATATTGCATTAAACATGTCAATAACAAACACTATCAGCTTAATGAAACAGATGTTCAGGATTCTGAGTGGATTGAATGACACTGATAACTTCATTCACAAGCAGTAGTCAATATAAAATATGATTTTCTTAATAGAGTAGAGCACAGTATTGATAATTAAATAAACTTTTAATAATGAATCTGTCACAGACCAAGAAGTGTTATGAATCATTCATAGTTACATGCTTGAGGCAAAATGTGAAAAATGGCTGAGTTTTTTTCACTTTTTTTCAGACAGATTTGCTCTTCCAAATTAGCTAGTCAAACCAGCTGAATAATGAGGTCAGATTTTTGACAGGGTTAAAACATCATGGGTTACGAGTAATAAAAAATATATTATTTAAATAAGAAGGCAGCATGGCCTTAATGCTCAGGGAATTATTGAAGATTTTTAAAAAATAAAAACCCATGATAGAGTTTATGAAAATTTTCTGTTGCAAAGCTACAGTAAATATCTGTTCTTAATATTTCACTGTATCTCATTCCTCAGAATATGCATTCTTTCCTTAGTCCAGTCACACAGTGTTTCATGTCACTGCTTGGGCTGCGAACTGAAACACAGCATAACTCTCCCATAATTTGTCCACAGAGTTTTCTGTCAGGGATTTAAACACACAAGTGGGTGATAGGTGCTCCAACAAATACAGCAATTCTCTATATAACATGAAAGCCCTGAGGTTTCTGAGAAGATAGCTGTCTAAGATCCCTCAGTCAGGCCACTCACACAATGCCATGCAAGAGACAGCCCTTCCCTGAATGAATTTACTCAAAAGAAGATTGCAGGAAGAGAAAAACTGATGCTAGGCTTGCAGATAACACCAAATTGGAGGAGACAGTCAACATGTTCACAGGCAGGACTGCTATCCAAAGGAACCTGTATAAGATGGAGGAATGGGCCACAAGGACATCATGAAATTTATCAGAGAGAAATGCATGGGAAGTAGGACCACCTTGTAATTCTACTTGCTGGGGAGCAGCTCTCCTGAAGGACCTGGAGGGGCCTGCAGTGAGCTGAATGTGAGCCCACAATGAGCTATTGCAGCAAAGCAGGCCAGCAGTGTCCTGCACCATATGGACACCAGCACAGCTGGTAGCTCAAGTGGAATGCTTATTTTCCTCTACTCAGCTTTTGTTAAACTACATCTGGATGCTGTGTCCAGTTTTGTTCCCCCCAGTACAAGGCACTGATAAGCTGGAGCAAGTTTGCAGGAAAGCCGTGAAAATGGTCAAGGACTACAACACTTGTCCTGTGAGGAGACACTAAGAAAAGAGCACATGTTCATCCTAGAGAAGAGACAGATTGAAAGGACCTAAAAGCAGCCTGTCAGGGCCTACAGAGCAATAACCAGGAAGGCAGAGACATGCTTTTCACAGCAGGCCATGGTGGCTGAAATCAGAACTGGCATAATTTGAAACAGGTAGGGTTCAGCAAGGATGCACTGATAAACTTTCTCATCATAAGGTCAGTCCAGCTGTTTTTTTTAAGAAAGGCTGTGCAGTTAATGTCCCTGGAGGTTTTCAAGACGTGACCTGACCCTAAGCAACCAGGTCTGACCTCATAGATGACTCCCTTTTGAGCTGGAGCTTAGACTAGAGATGCCATGAGGTCCTTCCAAATTGAACTTTCCTATGAGGATCAGTTAAAAAATTAAATTGAGAAGTTAATCTATCTCTTGAGCTCACAACTAGATCTTTATTCCCTCATGAATCACTGAATTCACTGTCTCCTTCCTGCCTGGACTGATTATCTCCATTGATCAGCAGCAGATGAGAACTGTCTGTGCTATTGGTGAGAGCTCAAGAGTTACACTGAATGAATGAAAAGACTATCAGACTACATCTTGATGCTTTCAATAGCTGGGCTGTCATCCTAAACAAACACATTAGACAGACTAGTTTGCATCTTCATTTGGAGAATTTTCACTCCATCAAAGGTCATTGTTACTATGTTGATTATTGGTAATGCAAGGTTATAAACAGGCCCTAGAACTTCATTGTCCTGTCTGATTCTGCTGAGTTTTGTGCAGATGAAAAAGACAGGCTAGGATAGAGACTAGTCAATCAAATAATCAATGATCTATGAAAAAGTACTAGAGACCTTCTTGGCGAAAGCACTACTCAAAAGGAGCTTGAGTGCTCCAGACTCTACTCTCCTATGTCATTCTGTTCCCATCTACACCCTCCTGAGGGTCAAACAGCAGAAAAGATTTCTATGTTGCGCTCCTTGTAAGTGTAGATTTATATATTTTATATTATTTAAAAGAAAGTTAGCTTAAATTGCAAAACCAGAAAAATAATCTTGCATCATGCTCCATTCTGCTGTGCCTATTCTTCTTCCATTTAACTTGCTGCCACCTAACTTTACCAGAGAGACACAATGCTGCAAACTGCAGGAGAGAAAGAACTCACTAAATAACTGGTAACCTCTAGTACTGGTTCATCAGTGGTGTGTCAAGCATCATTGCTGTGCAGCACAACTTTCTGCATATTCCTAGAACTCGTACACTTTGTTTTCCCTAAGACTACAAGACAAGGTTAATAGTTTGGCACAGACATATTCTAGTCTGTCTCATATTCTTTCTCTGCTGTGCAATGTTTCTTCAGTTTCCTTATTCAACAGGATTTACTTTCTTACAATCGGATACATATGATAAGTAATGGAAGTAGCTCTGTATTGCACTCACATTCTCAATTGGTTCCTCCCTACTGAAGAAGTAGATCCAGGACAGTTTCTCCTCTGGATGGATTTTCGACTTTCTGGATCATAAAGCTGTCTTCTCTGTATTCTAGGAACTACTTTCATGTTTTACTGTCTTCATTATGGGTTTCAAAAGGGTTATTGTTAAGTCCCTAATGAATATAGTAGCTTCTGGTTTTAACGCTTCAAGAGTTGATGTAGGAATTTTTCCATTCCAAGTCAGAAGCCCCATAACAAATATATCTAATAATTTCTTCATCATACCAATTTCTTTTACCAAGGCATACAGTACCACTAGCTGGTACTGGTTTGCTTTCTTTTTTGTTTGTTTGGGGTTTTTTTTTTCTTTTTTTTTTTTCCTATATAAAGATTCAAATAACTTATTTCAGGCTTTATTATCACTTCTTTCATTCCCTTGTTTTATATTTTAATTCTTACCTAGTAATATTTAGTTTATGTTTTCTCCTCTATTGCTGTTTTAGCACTTTTCTTGCCCTTTTCTTTATTTTCTTGATACATGTTACATCTTACTTCTCTACTGTTTCATCTTACTTTTCTACTGTTTCATCTAAATAGTCTACAGCAACTAGATTTCTTTCAACTGCAAAGTAATCATTTTACCTTGTGGACTTCGCCAGAAAACATAAAGATCTTTGTCATCTATTTGTATGTATTCTTTTAAGAAAGCATGTTCTGTATATTAATTAACAGATACAATATGAGACAGTAGTTGCTAGGAGAATTTTTCACTGCAATAAGAGAACAAATAGTGATTTGTCTGAATATAATTTATAGCTACCCTGAGGCTGCAGTAAATTATGTACCTTCTTTTATTCACAGAATGTCTTACATATGCCTACTGAAGATACCTCTTTTTTCCACCTGTGTTCTTTCTTGTAATGCTTTTTAATAGAGCATTGTTCATAAGAAATATATATGTGCATAATAATATAAGAAAATGATATGTTCATTAAAAATAACATACTTCATTTTTGTATATGAGCTAGCATCCACAATATGTATTATTTCATTAAAAGCACACTCTGTAAAGTAGACAGCTTTTAATCACATGTAAGGATTGCTGATGTGTAATAATTGTTTATGGACATGGTAGAAGTGGCAGAAAGTCCATTCCTTCTTCCTTCTCACCCAGGGAATTGCAGATATTTTGTAAGCAACTGAAGTATTTAAGAAGAATGAGTGCTAAGTTTTCAGAATTTCTACTTCTAACTTCTTTGGGTATTTTTAAAACCTGCATTGTGAGATGCTGAAAATCAAAAATGTAACTTTTCTTTGGATTTGATTCCTTTCACAGAGAATAATTCTAGTAAACTCCCTGGAAAAAGAAGTGTAACTATTTTTATTTTTGTCCATCTTAGTCATAAAGTAAAGCATCAGAGGCTGTCAATCACTTTCTTAATCACTCTCATTTGTGGTTGTCAGAGCTAACTTAGTGATATCATGGACCTCTAGTAAAATTTCTGGATAACTCCACATCTTTCAGTTTACAGAATGCCAATTTACCAAACAGCATTATCATGTACACAGAATAAAACTAAGCAGGTTCAAAAGGAACTGTAAATTATCAAACTTTAGAATAAAAGTCTTGCATGAATCACACATATGTCTTCCAGTAAGTCTTGTGTTTTTAAACTAAGATAGCATTGGAGAAATAACTTCACAAATAAAGAAATTAAAGGTTGGCATATTTAGGGTAACAGTTGCGCAGTGCCCAGGAGTTAAGAACAGTCATTCTTCAGCAGGATTAATTTCAATATTTGTAATTATAGTTTACTTCCATGATATTAATGTAAAGACTCAACTACTGGTATCCAATGAAAATACAACTGCATTTTATACACTGAGACAATGAGGAGACTGAAGATAGCAATATTTTTGATGGATGTAGGCTATTGTCTAAGGTGATGAGTCTCCAGCCTGACACTCTGAAAACTGGGACAAAAACTTATAGTAAGAAAATGGCTTACTTACTTAAATGGTCAAAGACTTCACTATTTATGGAAAAATGTTCTTTTTACATCATACTTACAAGCCTATACTGTCCTCAGACTCATGACGAGGCATAAAAAGATGGACAAATCTAAAACTTTATCTGAACCAAATTATTCTTTTCAGTCATAAAGCAAGTAGGTAAATTATACTAAATGTAGGAAAAGACAACAAAAGACAAAGAAGACAGCTTAGGAAAATTACTCATATTTTAAAAGGCAAAATTGTTTTAAACTTCCTCAGAAAATTCATAACCGTACTGTGTAGATGGGCTAGATGATTCCAGTATAGGATTGCGATAGGTTGACCATGGCTGAATGCGAGATGGACACCTAAGTCACTCTATCACTCCTCCTCCTCCTCAGATGGACATGGGAAAGGAACCTAAGAAAAGGCTCATAGGGCAAGAAAAGGGCAGGGAGAGATCACTCACCAATTACTGTCATGGGCAAAAGAGACTTAACTTCGGGAAATTCGTTTGATTAAGCACTCTATAGACAGATGGGAGCAGCCTCACGCTTGCAGGCCTTTGTCCTCATGGGGGATTTCAACCACCCTGATATCTGTTGGAGGGACGGCATGGGCCAGCACAAGCAATCTGGGAGGTTCCTCGATTGTGTGAAAAACAACTTCCTTCTGCAAGTAATAGAGAGCCAACAAGGAGAGGTGCCATGCTTGAACACGTGCTCACCAACTTACTTCTGCAAGTAATAGAGAGCCAACCAGGAGAGGTGCCATGCTTGAACTTGTGCCCACCAACAGGTGGTTGAGAACCAACAGCTGGTTGGAAATGTGACGCTCCAGGGCAGCCTTCTTTGTAGCGATCATGAGATGATTGAGCTCAAGATCTTCAGGACAGTGAGAAGAGCATGCAGCAAGCTCACTGCCCTGGACTTCAACAGAGCAGACTTCAGGCTCCTCAGGAACCTGCTTAGTAAGGTTCCACGGGAAATAGCCCTAGAGGGCAGGGGGGCCCAAGACTGTTAGTTGATATTCAAGGATCACCTACAAGCTCAGGAGTGTTGCATCCCAACTAGAAGGAAGTGCAGCAGGAGGGCCAGGAGACCTCCATGGATGGATAAGTTGCTGCTGAGGAAACTTTGAAGGAAAAAAGAGGCTTATAAAAGGTGGAAGCAAGGGCGGGTGGCCTGGGAAGAATACATGGATGTTGTCCAGGAAGCTAGGGGCCAGGTTAGGAAAGCTAAGGCCCAGTTAGAATTAAACTTGGCTAGGGATGTGAAAGATAACAGGAAGGGATTCCATAGGTACATTGTGAATCAAAGGCAGAGTAGGGGCAACGTGAGCCCTCTCCAAAAGCTATGAGGAGAACTGGCTACCCTGGATTTGGAAAAGGCTGAGGTTCTTAATGACTTCTTTGCCACAGTCTTCACTGGCAAATGCTTCGAACACACTACCAAAGTCTTGGAAGGCAGAAGCAGGGACTGTGAGAATGAAGATCTTGGGCCCACTGTAGGAGACGATCTGGTTCGAGATCATCTTAAGAACCTGAATGTGCACAAGTCCATGGGACCTGATGAAATCCATCTGCAGGTCCTGAAGGAGCTGGTGAATGAGGTTGCTAAGCCACTGTCCATCATATTTGAAAAATCATGACAGGCAGGTGAAGTTCCCAAAGACTGGAAAAAGGGAAATATAACCCCCATTTTCAAGAAGGGGAAAATGGATTTGCCAGGGAACTACAGACCAGGAACTACAGAAAGTTGGGGCTGTTCAGCCTGGAGAAGAGAAGCTGCTTAGAGACCTCATAGCAGCCTTCCAGTATCTGAAGGGGGCCTATAAGGATGCTGGGGAGGGACTCTTCATTATGGACTGCAGTGATAGGACAAGGGGTAACAGGTTAAAACTTAAACAGGGGAAGTTTAGATTGGATATAAGGAAGAACTTTACTGTGAGGGTGGTGAGGCACTGCCCAAGGAAGCTGTGAATGCTCCATCCCTGGCAGTGGTCAAGGCCAGGCTGGACAGAGCCTTGGGTGACATGGTTTACTGTGAGGTGTCCCTGCCCATGGCAGGGGGGTGTGGAACTGGATGATCTTAAGGTCCTTTCCAACCCTAACTCTTCTATGATTCTATGATCCTATAACCTCTCCTCATCTCCATCACTTCAAATTTTCCCATCAAGAATGGAAGTCTTTCCACCAGTCTTTCCTTCATGCTAGGATGTGCTCTAGTTCAACTAGAAATTACCAAGCCTAATTGCATGGGTTATAAAGTGATATTTATCATGTAAGAAGTCAGATAACTAGAATGACACATTTTTCCATTAAAATCTTTAGAATAGCACCTTTGTCTTTCAAAAAGAACAAGGTTTCTTTCTGCCTCCAAGAACTGAGATTTTTCAGCCATAGGAATAGAATAATAAAACCTGACTAATTTTCTGGGGGTAAAAAACCCCAAACAAAACAACATTTTCCTGGACCAGATCCTTAATGACTGGTTGGGCGATGCTGTACTCGGTGTTCTTTTGGTCTGCAGTCACTTGAGAATCTTGTTATAGGCACTTGTTTCCCTCCTGGAGATACTGGCATTTTGGATTTTGCGGGTCAGCAAAAAGGCAATGACATGGCAGGAAATCCTAGACAATTATTGCCTTTACCTCCCATTAGTAATGTGGCTGCAGCAGGGCTGCACAGCTTGAGATGCTTTACCAAATGATTTTCAAAGAGTGGATTTTTCTTTGACATGACTTATTTCTTTGCTTGAATAGGCAATCACCTTAGGATCTATCACTTTTCTTGGCACAGGGTTAATGCTATTACATCTGATCTTCCTGGGGAATTTTTGTTTGTGTTTTTTATACCTTTCATTGGAAATGAAGCTCTAGATTTACTTCATCAGTATGTTTGCTGAATCTGTCCCCCTTCTCCCACTGTATTCCTTTGAAAACAGTCTAGGATTAATATGGGAACTGGATTATAGAATCATAGAATGATTTGGGTTGGAAGGGAACTTCAAGATCATCTATTTACAACCCCCCTGCCATGGCCAGAAGGGATCACAGAGCTGATTTCTTAAATCTACTTCAGGTAGATAAAAATTGGGACATTCAATGGCAAAAACTCCCAATGGTGTTTAACTCCAGCAGAGCCCCAGCTACTGGATTGCAGTGAATTGGCAGCTCTCTGGATGTGGGGAAGGTGGCCACCATCATGAGAAAGGCCATGCATGGATGGAACATGCCTCTTCCTCTCCCAGATAGTTCAGCTATTGTTGCCTATTGTTCAGCTATTGGGGTTTACCTCTGCTTCCTATTGGAAAGTGAAACCAAGTATGGGGTCTGGGCACTCCAGGACTGTCCTAAATGGAGACATAAATCAGATAGAAATGTTTGAGGAGGTGCGGGAGGAATCGGTTTGTTCTGACAGTCCTTATTGACTGGTAGGCATTCACGCATGCTCTCAGTCTCTATGTATGTGCCTTTCCCTCACTGCTTCCAGGCTCGCACTGGTATGCAGCTTGTATTATTTCTCTCTTTGGTTTTGAGTTGTCTCAGCATTAAAGGAGTCTTGAGAGCCTTTGCCTTTGTACTGTTACAAATTAACACGTTGGGAAATGAATTACACCACCCACCAGCTAAATAAAAACATAGACTGATCTAAGAAAGTCTTTATTGATCTTTCTTTTGTTAAAGTAGATTTCAGGGTGTAAAATACTAACTCAGCTGAATCAATACCCCTTTCACTACTGAGTTTGTCTTTAAGATTATGTGGTTATTTCTGAAGGGTGGAGTTTATTGTCAAGACATGTCCCTCACAGGCATTGCCTTAAGTTAAGACTAGGGGATATGTATTGGGCAGACGGAGAGGGAGAGTTTATCTAACAGCGACGTGTGGATCTTCCAGAAGCAATTCATTAAAATCTCAATGACATATGAAGGCAATGGGAGGTGTAGTGCTGAAAGCTGAAATTGCTTCTAAGTACAAAGCAATTTTAAATCCCTTGCTAAGAGTATAGCTACAAATTCTGGTTTAATAATTTTTCCTTGTCCGAATCCTTAACTGGTATATATCAGCATAGCTTTACTGAATTCAGTGGAGTTGCATTGGAAATCTGGCACTTTTTTGGTAGCAAGCAAATATTTCTAAACATATCTAAGCTATCAGGTAGTTACTAATTTGTACAAGGTTTGCATTTGAAAATACTATTTTTTTGAATCTAAACAAAATCTCTTAGAAAACCATATATAAAAGCACTACTATAGCTATACTAAGGGCCTGCTAGGTATCAGCTATGACTCATATACAGCTGCAAACCAGCCCAACTAGAGAGAGGGGAATCAGGAAGTTGTTGCAGTGATTTTTTTCCCAGCAAATTATCCTACTTTACCTGGAAGAATTAAGAGCAATCTAATCACCCTCTCTATTTTATTCTTTCCTACTCCATGACTTAAAAATTCTCTGCTTTTTCTGCTTTTTTTTCCCCCTCTTCTTCCCTGCAAGGAAAGTTTAATGAGGCATATTTGCTTGTTTCCATGGTTTTTCAAAGAAAGATTACTAGCTGAAAGCAAAGAAATCTATGGAATAAAGCAGGAAACAAACGTCTGTTCTTCAGTAACAGATACAACCCTTGCTTTCAGAATTAATTGTAGAGAAATATTTTTCTGTACTTGGGATAAGTGAAACCGTGTCAGTCATTTCTTACTGTGATGTAAGGTCTGATGTTTTACAGAAAAAAAATGATTGGTTACTCAGGATTTCTCTGTACTTTGCCCAGGACATACACATGCATGGCTCTAAAGAGCCATTAGAAACATCCTTTGCTATTGAAATATCTCATAACTAAGTGACAAACAGGATTAAGCTTGTGCTATTCATACAGCACAGTACTGTATCATGCACTGTTGATGAAATCTGAATTTAAGTCTGTGGATAACACTTGGTCAAGAAGGGCAAAAGCATCCTTTTGGACTTCCCAGGTAGGCTGAAGTCCATAATTCATTGTTCATCCAGTAATTCCCCGTGTCTGGTATGACAACGTTTGTGCAAATGCAGACAGGGAAATGCAGTTATCATAAAATCCAAGCTTTATTAAAATCAGAGACAAAAGTTCGTGAAGCTGAGGGGATCATGCATAGGGTTATGGTCAGAAAAAGATTATTCTTCATTATTATTATACTGTTAATTATTTGACTTGTTTTTAAAGTGCTTGAAAGTTCAGAGAAGGGATGGGATCTCCCCCTGCCACCCTTGAAAACAGTGCTAAAATACTGATTAATTTCAGCAGGCCAGATTCAAAGACACCTAAAATACTGCAATTAAATACAGACTACACCAACAGAAATTGAAGCAAGTGCTACATTTACTGCAACATAGAATGAAAAATAGAGACAGGTGATGCATGAATAAAACATAGAGGTTCATCAAGAACCTGTGACCTTTATAACCGTGAGCAAACCACTAAAGATTGGATCTGTCATTTAAAACGACGTACCTGAGGTAGGAGCCCCAGCTTTCTCTCTGGTCAACAGAAAAAGATCAGCAGCTTCAGAGGACAATTTAATGCACCTAAGACTTGAGCCTGCCTCATGACCAGGAGTTTAATTTAAGTGCCTAAACTTAGATGGGATGAACCAGAAAGAGCAAACAGACAAAATAAATAGTAGTAGCAGTTGGGACAAAACTGCTGAGGGCTTTGCAAATCCTCTTGAAATCTAATGCACCCGATTTCCTACTTTCAAATCGAGCTGGAGTTACAATAGCATCTCCAGAGATTTGTTAATACAACATGCTTTGTTAGCATAAAGCAAAAAAACCCCTATCTATTCAACAAAAGTTGGTGGGCTTTTTATTCATTGCAATCTTAGGACTAGTATTTTTCCAAAGCTCTGCTTTACTGTTTGAGGTTTTGTTAAACCTCTTCAAATGTCTCTTTGAGCTACATGAACTCACCCTTGCTGGTGTTGTCTTTGTTTGGGTTTCGGTGGGGGATCTGGCTGTCTTTGTGCAGATCTCAGCTCCAGCCAGTAATTATTCAACTACAATAAAACCTGTTAATTCTACTGCATCGCTGCTGATCAACAAGATCTAATCCTCACTGATTTTAATAAAATCATTGTGAATCAGCCAAGAAAACAAGGATATGTCTGTGCTAATAAAAAGCCATAGGTCATAATATTGTCAACCTAAGTATCTGATTTTATGAAATACTGTTATTTCAACATGAGCAAATGAAAAATGTGGACTGTCTCCTCATCAGTTTAATGAAATCATACACATATTTCTTCTTTCCTATGTGTAACAGTTTCTTCATCTGACGTTCTTTCACCCACTTCCACAAGCCTATAAAAATAATACCTTTTTTCCCTAGGTAATCCCTTTTTCTTGTCTAGCCGACAAGAAGGAATTATTACCTTTGTTTTATATAGGAAATTATTGCCCAGCAAAAATTAAATGACTTTTTTTCAAGTACAGAGGGTTGAGAGCTGATTTTTCCTAAATTCCTGCCTACTGCTTCACAGCTCAGTTATAAATATTCTCTCTTCCAACTTGCAATTATTTGTAGTTTGGAGATCAGTGTGTCTGTGTGCTTGGCGAAAAGCAACACAAATGCAAGAGTTCCACTAAGGCAGTATTCCCCTACACAGACCCTGTTCACACAGGCAGTCACATCTTAGACAACATGTTCTGGTTTTCTGCAGATTAAACAAATTCACATCACCAGTGTTGGCCTCCTGGAGCATAACGGGAAATGCAGCTCTTCAGTCTCTGACTATGAGGTTTAAATCAACTTCCATAGTTAATCTAGAATTTAGGTAGTTATGCATAAACAAACACTGTGAAATAAAAGACAAAGCAGATCATATGGCATTCCTGCATTTGTCACGATTTCTGAGTAACATTCCCTTATTTTTTAGGGGAAAAAAAGAAATCTCTATTCAACTAAAGTGTTAAAATATTATCCTATATATACTTCCTGCAAACAACTTCTCGGCATGGGTTAGGCTCTACTTCGAAAACTATTGTCATCCAGGAGACAACCTGTAGTTTTAAATGACTAGGCTGTCAGTTCTTTAGCTCTCTGCACTTGCTTTTTCTGCTTTAGTGAATAGTAACAATTACACGACAAACAGCATGTTATTTCCAACTGTGGGGTTTTTGACAGAAATCTTTGTGATACAAATATTGCAAACTTACATTCTTTTGCACGATTAATTTTTATGCAGATTTATAAAGCCTTAAGAAGCTTTTCATAAAATCCTACAGTCTTTTGACTCTGGAACAAGACAGGAATCTTTTCAAAAGTATTTTTATTAAAATGGAATGTTTTAAATAGTGTGGATCTGGGATTTTTTTTTTACTAGTTTTACTAGATTTGTGTTGAGGTTTGGAAGCAGTATATTTCATATCCTGAAAGGATGGTTGACAATGAGGAGGAGGTATAAAGTTATTCTGCCCCATAAAATGTTTATGTATCGTATTTTACTGTATTTACAAATGAACGTGTAACATTACACCTAGTAAATAAAGTTGGAACTATGACAACTGAGTAAAACATGAATGTCATTCATGAAGGGTGTTAGAAGACATAGACCTTACTCTGGTTTGGCAGAAAGCATTCTTAAAATTGCCCTTAAGCATTTAATTTTTGAAGGACAAGTAAGATCTAAATCATTCATCAGTGTTGGATCTGAAAGACATGTACTTAGATTTCTTTCCTCCCTGTTCTGCCTTCTCTCCCAACTGGAACATGAGATGTACTTCAGGTGTCATTTTCTCCCAGCCCACTGACAAAGCCGCATCCTCCATGTAGCTCTTGTAAGAGGCTCCATCACTTAAGGGTGCCATTCCCAGAATCACGATCTATCTCCAATGTTTTGTGACATTCTAATTACCCTATCAAAATTTCAGTGATTTAAATAACTGAGGAACAAGGCTTCACTATGGGTTTTTGTGAGGTTTTGTATTTTGACAAAGGAGAAAGTGTGACTTTAGCACAGGGTTGTACCACCAACCCGTAATGAAGTTAAAGTCCCAAACTAGTTTTGCAGACTTGCTCAATTTTTACTGTATCTGCCCAACTTTCTCTCACTATGCAGGCGTGATTGCATCCATGGAATTCATTCTCTTTTTTTCTTTTTGCTTTTCTATTGATATACTGTCTTTTCTTTCCAAAGTCTATTTTGAACAGTTCTGGTCTTTACATACATGACAAAGGCTGCAGCTCCAGTTTTTATGAAGTCCTATTTGTTGTGTTTTTCATGCAATATAATTAACAAATGTTACAACAGACAAAATGAACTTGACATCAAGGTTAGGCTCCTTATTAATTTGTACCTTCATAGACATATTTTAATCAATGAAGAGGACTCCCTGTACCTGTTGGGGCTGTTTGATTTCTACTAGAAAAATGAAGTTAATCTTGTTCTTTTCCACATATAATTTTGCATTAACAGATTCCTGATATCATTCTGTATTACCTGCTGAATGTGCACACTAATTAATGCTGTTATTTAAAGTAAAACATTTGTTATCCTGAGCACCTTTAGTGGTGGTCTTCTCGCTGAGGAGTTAACTGATGGTCAACCAAGCCTTCTTAAATGATGACCCTTATGAGATGCCCTTTATCATTCAAGAGGCTACTTTTCTGTGGGTTTTATTTATTTATTTATTAAATCCTTTTTTTTTTTTTTATGACTCAGTTTCTGTAAAATGGCTTTGTTAATTTTCTCAATGTCTTTGGATTATTAAAATGATAGAAAAGTAACCTAAACTTCAACAGAAAGCCAGTTATAAAACCAAATTGTCGCACCCTGGTAAATAAGCCAACAATATGAGGTTGTACTGTTTAGGTTTGGGGTTTTTTTATTCCAGGTTGCATGCAAGAAGTAAAAACAATTCCATGATTGCATCTCAATTAAAATGCAATGTTTTGGTCTAAAGCTAATATCACTTTAAATTAAAATTAATGTTCCAATCACACAATTTAGTTTAATTGATTTCTTTTCTTTCTGGATTGGGACTGAACAATTCAAAACCTATTGTTTCTCTAAAAGTAATCTACACAGTCTCAACTGCCATTGTGCTTAAAGCTGAAACAGCAATATATTGGCCACCTGGAATTTTCAGGTATGGATATTACTTTCCACCAACTATTTCTGCTTTGTCACCCCTTTCCTTACTGGAAATACATGGGAAAAAACCAAAGAACTGCAAAGAAATCCTTTTTTTTAACAAGAAAACTTATATTATTTTTTTTTATTACAGAGGAAATATCTGTGAAAAAGGGGAAAAAGGAGAAGGAAAGGAATAAAGAAGAGAAGAAAAAGAATAAAGAAGAAGAGGAATAGGAAAACCACAAAAGTCTAAATACTTTATTCAGTATTTACTGTATACTGAATACAGTAAATACTAAATACTGTACTCGGAAAGTGGAAGTGGTTTCTAGGTTTCTTTAAATGGTTTATGGATTAAAACCAGGCAGTTATTTCCAATGCTGCCATTACAATTTGTTTAGCACCTTTAACTGTTAGATAAATCACCCAGTCCCTTGGCTAAAATGCAGGTGTTCAAGTGATACCATTTTACCTGCATGAGGCCAGGATCACAAACAGACCTAAGTAAATGGGGTTTTGAGACCCCATTTGGGAGTTGCATTTTCTTCTATTGCATCAGTACTGTGGGAATAACCTGTTAACAGACATTAACAGACTTGCGAAGCAACCATTGAGTCACGTGCCCAGTGAGAAGGCTTCTTTTGAAGTCATTCAAACTGCAACAAGTATATCCAGAAAAGAGGTCATTTCAGTAGAATCTAGAAAATGTAGCCATTATAGTCATTGAGGTAAATGATGTTTGTCCAATTAATTTCTCTGTCAATAGAAAAATAACTAGTTCTGGTTTGATGTTAGCAGCATAACTGTTGCTCAAACATTAAAATTCTGTCTTTATGCAGCATTGCAAAAGCTTTCTGTTATTTGTGTAGGTTCAGACTTTTAGTCCCTTATTATTCACAGTATGTTATTGAAATTGCTACTTGAAGGTTGGTCTACTTATGGGGCTGGCCTCCTTCTTAATAGCATTTACTTTTTATTATTAATGTTTGCACCCTCACTTAAACGATGCTAGCAACGCAGTAAAAATCCTTTTCCAAAGAGCTTCCACTCCAAACCAGCAGAAAAGGTGGAAAAGGAGGCACTCAGCCCAGATTAAAGAGCAACTCACTACTTTCATTTAGTTAAGTGAGATGCTGCATAAAGCCTTTTGGTGTCTCCACAGACAGAGCAGGACACGGTAACATCTGCTACTTGTGAGGCTGGAATTGTGAACCCTGTGGCTTGGTTTGATGTTGTGCAGCAGAACCAGGGAGGACCCTAAGGAAACTTTGGGGTAGGGGAGGAGGGTTTCCTCTTTTGTCCGCAGCTCAGAGTTGTCCACTTGAAGAAATGCCTTGCTGAGAACATGAAAGCTTAAAAACCTGCTTTCACCTATAGAAACTCCTAAAGGCTCTGCCTGCCAAGGGATGCGGCAGATACCAGAAGGGAGGATATGTTTCCTTGGCAGCCCTCTCACTGTCTGTTAACTCTCCTTCTCTCTCCCATTTGAAAAACCTCTGCTGTAAGACAGCAAGGAAGCAAAGGCCTGTTCTGGGTGATTTTCTGAACCCTTTGGTATTGTGCCAGTCTGTGCTTCTCTTGCATTTATATCTCTATCAAAAGGACACAGAGAGCATTAGATACTTCAAATCTTAATTAATGAAAATATCCTTATTGTGCATAGTGGAGCTGCTGGGTAATATTAAACAAATGGATCCATTTGGAGACAGGGCAGAGATCAAGAAACCAGATGAGACTAGAAAAACTGATCCATTAATTATCAGTTACTAAAATTTGTCAAATATCAATATGAAGCTTTTCCCTCACTATGCTATTAATGAAACTGATTTATAAGATCAATCATCCTTGAACACTTTTTTGTTGTTATTGCTGGGTAAATTTCCAGTTCACTCTCCTATACATTAGCAGAAGTTTAATTCCAGCAGATTGTTCAGTAAAACAGATGCTGTTTATCACTTTCCCTTCCTTTTCCAAGCTGCTGTTGGTTTCACAGTCAATGAGGAATATTAGTTTAAAAAGCAAAAAAACTTCATCAAATAATTGTGCCTTAGAGGACAGCAGAACATTGCAGGAGTATATCAAAATGCATTCACTGGCTCATACTCCTGACTCTTAACTGCAGAGATCTATATTTATGCATGTTCCCTGTTTGCTTACTTAGAAATCTATAAATTATATCCATTATATGTCAGTCTAACAAACGCTTTAGCCAATATACCAAAGGAAAATATGACCAGTAGGAATTTAATGGTGAGTAGGTATTGAAATACACAGCAAGGAATGCATTAACCATTTCTTTTTAATACTGATAACTGTTTAAAGCAACATACAGTATTACAACTGAAAGGAAAAAATCAGTATCTTCCTTTATAATCACACACTATTCACAAAGAAATGCAGAATTAGGAAACTGAAAACACCAGTGGTTACCTCTGCAATTGACTGTATAATTTTGAGGTCTTCCACATTAGCAGATTCCTGAAATCAAGTTCTAGCATGCACACCAACAGACAGAAAAAGCAGTATTTTATGTCCTAAGATTACTACAAATGCAAGTCCATGCATCTGAACACGTGAATCACTGCAGTGCCCAAGATATTGAATTAGCACTTAAGAAACATCATATTCTTGTTAATTCCAGTACAACAGGTTATGCCAGAAGAACTTGGTAAAGAAAATTCCAAATACCGGTTATCTTTTGAGGGCTATGAATTAAAATCTTTCCCACTCTTAGACTGATGCCTGGTTGGGGTTACACTTAGAAATAGGCAATGGTAATTACTACTTTGGTGTGGGAAAATAGGTAGGATTTCATGACGTATTGGCTAAAAAATGTTAAGTTTTAAAGAAAGAGTGGTCAGCACTGAATGCAAACAAAATTAGTAATAAAGATAACTCAGCAATGGTGGATTGCAACCAGATCTAATAGCAATAAACCTTGCCTTTTCTACACACAGTAAAATGAAGGAACAGCTGTAATACAGAAAGTCAGCTACAGTTACTTAATCAGACAATTAACCAATTGTTTAATTGTTAGATAATTGGATAACAGCAGCAGAGAAAATGAAACTGCCTGGGTTTCAGCATAGGCTTGAACCACAACAGGAGTCTCTGGGCTGTTAGTCTACTAAGGTAGAGGATGATGCTCCCTGTTCCTGTATATTTTTAGCAAGATAATCTGAAGTAAAGCTAGAACAGATATGCCTCTATGTGGTACAATCAGGCTCTTCTTTTGCTGTCTATGCCTTAGATGGAGGTTAGCCAATTAAAACACCAGCTTCCACAGTTTAAAGCATAGGAAAATCTAAATGAAAGGAGATTTTTAAGAGCTGGAAAACAGACATATGTAATATAGCATTTAACTTCATGAGTATATCTCACTTCTTTCTAAAATGCAATACAGCAAAGTGCTCCATGACATTATGCCAAATGTAGGTAAGGTTATGGATTTGCAAACAATTGCCTCTGACAGCAAAATGGCTCCATCAAAGCCACCCACTCCCTCACCAACACTATTACTTGATTTAGCTACTTTAGTTAGCTGGGCATTTTGCAGAACAAGTAAATAGTTCTTGGCCCAAGGGTCTTCTTGAATAATTTTATCGGTGATGTAATGAGTGACAGCAAGTTGCAATAGTAGAGAAAGAAAGGGATGAACTTGGGCCTTGAAAGTATGGCTGTGATTATCCAGTCTGAGCTTACAAACTGAGCAGTGTGCAGTATGTGTACTCTTTCTGCTTTATGTAAGAGAAGGCAGAATTGTGAACAGTAGTTTTTTTATGCTTTTGCTACTGAGATTTTCATAGCCATCTCAGTATAAACCTGATACTTAACATACACAATATGGAGAAATAACCATATGACTGCCAAATTTTCTAATGTATCTTCTAAAAACCTACCAGGAAGGAAACCATAGAAACATTGCTGAGTGCATAACAGTCAAATGGAAATCCATAAATAACTACTAAGAAGAAAAAGAATCTGATTTTTTTAAATTAAAAACTTAATTGCTTAAAAATTAATATGTGACTTCTTTTTCCAAAGTAATAGCTGTATGCCATCTTTTTGGCTATTTTCCTTTACACATCATCTTGTTAATGCAATGACTTTCTGTTCAAGATAATACACAATATCCACATACAGCTGAAACATGTAGAGCTCAGGGGGAGCCTACATGGGGAAATCTGTGCTCAGTAAGTATGGATATGAAGTTATACTGAATTAGCTACTCTGCACTGATACTTAATGTGGACAGTGGCATTTGCTACATCTCCCTTTGCATACCCAAGGGAATTAAATTAGAAACATGGTTATCTTAATTTCCCCATGTAGTGAATGGGTAGAAAGAAGTATATCCAGAAGGAGAGACAGATGTTAAATGGACTGTACCATGCTGTTGAGATGGTTTTATCTCTGCCGCTTTCATAGGGAGAGACTAAACTGAACTGACTTCAAAGGAACTTATGTTCCTTGAAAAGGGAATAAATGTTACCAGGAGGACTAAATTTTGCCAAAAGAACAGGATGCATCACACCTGCACATAGACATTGAGAAGTTGGATTTGTTACAAACCCTGTGGTTCTGAGGACAATACCTTTTCATCATAGTCTTACCTGGTATTAAATTCCAGTGGTACTGGTGCTTGAGATCACAGCATATATTTTCCACATGTAATTTATAAAGGACTTGTCTGAATTTGGCTTTCCTGGTGGCCTCTGTCATGCATAAGCACTCAGTTTCCTGATACAATAGTGGAACAGTATCTGTTTCCTTACATCCTTCCAAGTTCCCTCAGCCTTAGAATGGGCTTTATCTCGTTTGACTTAATCATCTAAAAGCTAGACAGACTGTCAAAGCTAGTCATGGAAGTGCCCTCTGTACTCAATGAGAGAGGCAGACAGAATAAATCCTGGAATCACACATTGGTTTAGGCAGAGGGGACTTCTGTAGTTCATCTAATCCAATGCCCTGCACAATGGAGAGTTATTTTTGACAATAAAAGGTTTCTGAGAGTATTTTCCAAATGAATTATGAACATTTCCAAGGATGGAGATTCCATAAACCCATCAAACTTGTTCCACTGTATAACCGTGCTTACTGTGATTCTGTTTCCCCATATATGAAATAACTTCACTTATTTTTTCATGTCATTTTCCCCTGTCCTTTAGCATGGAGAGTTGCTTTTGTTCCAAGGAACTCTGTGAAATACCAGCACTCACTTCTTGCTTTAGCAGAGTCAAGGTGATTTGCCAGTGAGCTGTGAAGATTTTCTTTCTCTCTCCTTCACTTGGGCTAACATGACTATTGTGGTTTGTCAGGAGTGTCTAGATTGTGGTTAGATGTGGAAATACAGTAATAGATGCTTTCACGCAAAGATGGAAGGTTGTGACACCAGTGTCAAACCAACTATTTCAGCATTCCCCAGCGATGCATCAAAATGTCAAAATAGTGACAGAAGTTGAAAAGCATCTCTAACAGGGGAGAACCCGGAACACACCTTCCAAGGGAAGAAAAAGGCAAGGCACTTTCAGTTGTATTCTGAAACAGAGAGTGTCCTCTTAATGATACGGCACTGGTTCTGGTAATGTCTAGTTTAGAAGGGCAATCAACTGGGCATGCAGCCATGGGTAAACTGCACATTTCTTTGTGGACAAATATCAGCAGATGCAAAATATCTGAGATAATTAACAATTATACAATTTAAGCAAAATGGAAGAGGGTTATGGAAGTACCAAATATTCTGGCAGAACAAAATAGAATGAAGTATCTGGGAGAATGAAGTAGAATTGAGAATCAAGAACACTTGCTAATTTTTTAGCCTTCTTTTGGGGATCTAAAGTACCTGTAATTTTGCTGTACTTTGTTTATATTGTGGTAGCACAGTTATGGCCCAATGTGCCAGATGAAAAGCACATAATAATAATTAATCCTTGCACTACAGAATTTGCAATACAATTAGCCATGATGAGCAAAGAATGGAAGACCTGCTTTGGGGATATGTAATCTTACTTGGGACTAAAAGATTTATTTACCCCAAGTTACATTTAGAGTCATTAAGACACAAAGAATCAAATAATCTGCTCAAGCTTGCAGAACAACAGATGCAACAGTTCCAGGACCTGATCATATATCTCTTACTTCTATAATGTGCTTCAAACTGTCTGTCATTTCCTATTTCTTCTTTTAATAACTAAGTGAAGAGCAAGAAGCTGGATTTCTTTTCTGCTAAATATTCAGATGGAAAAAAGAGGCTTGAAGTCCCGAGGTTCCTGCTTTCTGAGCAGATGTTTCCCATCCAGACTGCTGAGGTACCACTATGTATAGCTGAATGTAGTGGTTTAACCGCAGCCAGCAGCTCAGCCCCACACAGCTACTCACTCACTACCCCTTGGAAGGATGGGGGAAAGAATCAGAAGAGTAAAAGTGAGAAATCTCATGGGTTGAACTAGACAGTTTAATAGGTAAAGCAAAAGCTGTGCACACAGGCAAAGCAAACCAAGGAATTCATTCACCATTTCCCATGGGCAGGCAAGTGTTCAGCTATCTCCAGGACAGGAGGGCTCCATCACACATAACAGTTACTTGGGAAGACAAACATCATCACTCTGAATGTCCCCACTTCCTTCCTTTTCCCAGCTTAATCTGCTGCGCATGATGCTATACAGAATGGGGTATCTCTTGGGTCAGTTGGGGTCAGCTGGTCCCGCCTGTGCTCCCTCCCAACTACTTGTGCACCCACAATCTCCTCACTGGTGTGATGAGGAGAGAGGCAGAAAAGGCCTTGAATCTGTGTAAGCACTGCTCAGCAGTAATGAAAACATCCCTGTGTTATCAATATTGTTTTCAATACAAATCCAGAACTTAGCTCCATACTAGCTACTATAGAGAAAATTAACTCTGCCCCAGCCAAAATGAGCACACCAAAAAAACCAGGATGGAGCACTTCCCGTATGAAGACAGACTGAGAAAGTTGAGGCTGTCCAGCCTGGAGAAGAGAAGGCTGCGTGGAGACTTCAAAGCAGCTTCCAGTGTCTGAAGAAGGCCTACAAGGATGCTGGAGAGGGACTTTTCATCAGGGACTGTAGCAATAGGACAAAGGGTAATGGGTTTAAACTTTAATAGGGGAAGTTCAGCTTAGATATAAGGAAGAAGTTTTTTACTGTGAGGGTGGTGAGGCACTGGAATGGGTTGCCCAGGGAAGTTGTGAATGC
>JANHGB010026757.1:0-13703 GCA_026283785.1 Coracopsis vasa
ATTAACTTGCAGAAACCTGACTAACTTGGCTTGAAAGGGCCCCATACATCATTTCTAGAGGGGTGGGGGGAGATGAGCTTTCAGGTTTATTCCCTTTTTTTCTGAGTATTAGCAAGACACTGCCTTATGTTTGATTTCAAACGCATCCTACACCCCCCTATACTACATAAAGCAGAAGACTTTAATAACAGTAGTATTGTGCTCTTATATTTAACACCCTAGCTAACACAGAGGCCCACTGCATCCCCAAACACAGAAGCACACTATGCAGACTTTATTGCTAGCATGTTTTGAACCCAAATATAAGCACACTAGTATAGTTTAACTGTATAAGCATTCTTGTAATCAACTGCTCAGTAAAAACAGCATTGCATTACTACAACATGCCACAGGCCCTTTACTACTTATGTCTTATCCTAGCCATGCAAGACCTTCATTTTGGTCCATAAGCTTTCTTTATTAACTTAGAAGAATTTACTTCGTGAACTGGAGATAGATACCAAGCATCTCTTGTTAGAAGATGAAATTTATGTGTGGGAAAACAGTAAAGGCCTTGAAATCATTGGCACAGGTTGAAAGCTAAGGCCTCAAGCTAAGAGCCAACAAAATGCATATCCAAATTTCATTTATATTTTAAAATACACCTCTGAATACCATAAAGGATAAGAGTCATTCTGTTTGGCAAGTGTCTGCTTTAACATTGGACAGCAGAACACTGAAGTACACCTTTTACAAGAGACAACTAAGCAAGGACTTCCTTAGCTGAAGATAACAATACCAAAGTATTTTAAGAGGTACTCCAAACATTAGACTGTAGGCCACTTAAAGTAGTTACTGGCCTTGTTGAGCTCTCTTCTAATTTTCTCCGGACCAAACTGATCAAGAAAACGTCTGAAGTGAAATGCATCTATCGCAACAATTTCAGTATAGCGTCGCTGCCATTCATCCCTAAAATTAGAGGAAGAAGAAAAGCAGATGACATTAGTTGTTTTATACTGGCCATATAATCATGATCCAAAATTAGCAATTCCCTACAGAGCTTCTCTGTTAGAAGCAGCTGGAAAGGTGAGCTCATAACAGACAATAGAGCACTTTTAAAATTTGTGGGTAGGGAATGAAAACAGCATCAAAAATGAGACAGATCTCCCTATAAATTTAGAAATACACTGGCTAGACCTTAGGCATAAACAGGAAACAAATCTAATCACACAGCACTATTTAATAAGTATGTAAGAACACCACAAGGTCAAAGAAAAGCACTTTAGCTCTCTTCTTCCAACATTTAAAAAAGAATACATTGCATATGTTTCCATTCCATATTAATAATTTTGTGTACACACTACAACAATACTGTCGGAGAAATAAACTCAAGACCTTAGAGCTTTCTATTCAAATCTACGAGATTAAGTCTTATATTGCCACACATCAGCAAGCATCAGGTACTGCGGCACCTGAGGTATCACTGTCGAACTTCTTGGGACATTACAATCCATAGTTCAGTCAGTATCTTCACAAAAGTTTGGATTAAATACATAAAACTAAAACATATTGATTTAAGAACTGACATATTGGCAGGTATCATTTATTAGCACTAATATCTCATTGTTAATATGAGAACTTTCTTAGCTTGTTGGCTCTGAAGAGAGCAGGACCAAACAGTCAATTTCTCTATTAAGGCAAATGCTAGGAAATACTTAAAGCACCAATTTTTCAAACGTGTAATATTTATTTCTTCACTTGAAATACTTATGTGGAACTCTACCTTGGGGTCTTATCTTCGTGGCTTCTTGCCCACCGGTAAGTTTCTGCATAGCCTGTATACTCACTGTACTGCTCAGTACCTGAAAGAAATGATTTTCCATATTGCACACAAAATATGTACATTTTTTGCACTTGGCACATCTTTCACAGAAATCGCTGCATCTCCAGATGAAGTCACAGCTCTCAGAAGCAATAGAAATAGAAAATTCGTATCTGCACCAAGAACACAAATTCTGCTTGTAACCAGTAAAAGCTTCTTTTCCACAGAATATGTGTAACATCCACCAAAGGACATTACAAATGCAGATCTACATATGCTGTTCAGTATATAACAAGATTTTCAACTTTGCCACTCTCAAGTTCAATAGCTTCTCAATAAATTGTCATCTTTAAAGTTTTACTGGCTAGTATCTGGTTAACAAAGACTGTGAGACTTTGCGCCACCAGCATTTTGCTTTTCTTTTTTTTTCAGGCTACTGCCTGTAAACACAATAATAAAATAGTTACCCTGCTATTGAAAGTGTGGCAACTCTACTTCATCACAATTCGGCAAACATCTGGGCTGACAGTTCAGGATGCACAAGAAGAAATATACAGAGATTCTAAAGTGTATGTGGTGAGTTGTACATTTATACATTTGATTTTTCCAAGAAGTTTTATTTCTCTAACAAAATTACAATCCATAAGGCCAAAGAAAACCTGATGGTCAGAAACCAAGCAGATTTCCAACACACCAGTGTTACCCAGTTTTTGACAGTCCTACAGAAGGATAAGTAGGACTGCTAAGCTTCCTAGTCTCTTTACGCAATACAACTCTTCCCCTTATTTTCATTTAATCAGCATGATTTTTGCACTGTGGTTCCTGACATGAATTCTAAGATGTCACACAGCTTAATGGCAATGAATGGACCAAAAGGTCACTGCTATCAGCTGCAACAGTTGGTATCAAGAAGCTACTTCTGTGAAAGCTCGAGGACCCATAAAACCATGGTCTGGAACATACGTGGCTTCCCCGTGAAAAAATCCAGTGGAATATTTTGGCAAGCATTAAGAGCTGTAAGGAAGTAGCTCATTAAGACCTACAGTCATTTTAGCTATTATGCTGTGCTATGCCAACTCCCTTTCAAAGGTTTATCCCAAGACCAAGGAGGCATTTTAAACTGACACTTAGGATCATAACCTTTCTTGAAAGGCTGCCTTTTACCTCATTTTACCAAATTTGCCTCAAAACCTGGGGATGCACAAAAAAGAAATACTTCTAAAGCAATGCCACAGCAAAATCATAACTTTTCCCCCTGGGTTGAGCTCGCAACAGCTGAATTTCAAAAGTAGGGGACTGAAAAGAATACCTTGTTTGGAAAATTTCAACTCCCAGGTACAGTTTGGCATAAGTTATAAACAATAAGAGTAAGAAGAGAACTGTTAAGCAACCCTTTAATTGCAAACAGTGACACCATCTACACCTATAAATATAACAGAAAAATAGCGTTTAGATGTCTAAACTGACAGCACAAAACATCTGATTACTAAGACAAGAATAATGCCAACTATTGCATACATCAGTGATATCCTGAGAATACAAATGTTTCAGTTTTTCAATCTCTAAATAAAAATAAAAGTTGAACAATCAGAAACATAAACCTATTCAATTTTAACCTCATCAGACAAGGGAATATGAATGTTTGCTTTCAGTAGTCTCAAGCATAGGAAACACAAGCTGTTAAAACCTGAATAAAATGATGCATATACTTCAAGACATTTTCCCCATGTACCCAAATTCATTTTAACTGAAAAGACTTATCAGCACTTCCTTAACTCATCTGCCCTACTACCCACTCATTAGTTATTTACATTTGTCAAGATGATTAACCATACTAAGGACACACGAATTCCACTCAAGGCTATTTTGAGAAGTTGCTATGTGAAATGAGTGGGATGGTAAAAGACTCCTCCTCAAGAATTCGCTTCCTGTTACAAAAATCAATGTCCCCAAAATTGTGATGGCAGAGTATGCCTATATATTTACACACATCCATGTCCTCATACAAACAACAACTGTGAGCAGCTTAAATATTCACAAGTCAGTCTTTCTAATCAAACTGTAGGCTATCAATCTTCTGTAAGACTGAAATGCTTGGAAAAAGTGTTTGAACAAATAGTAAGAAAAGACAGACTAGGAAAGTATGTGACTTTACTGAGAGCTCTCATTAGAGGACAACCTAGCAAAACTCCCAAATTTGAAAAGGAAGCATTTCCTTTGGTCTCTAGCGTGTGGAAAGAAAAGATGAGATTATCAAGACATTGTAACAGGATAGATTAAATGACAGTCAAAGTATTAAGCTGACTTTATCAAGGTTCATTGTTTTCATTAATTTTCATGGAAGTGCACTGGCTGACGACAAAAGCACCAGGAAACAAGCAAATACACACACAAAAGATTTTAAATATATAAAAGTCAATAACAGAGAAATTAAAAAAAATCACACAAACTCTAAACTCGTGTCCCAGAAACCCAAAGTTACTGAAAATCAATAGGTTTTCATAAGTGAAGCTCTGGAAAACTGTCAGACAAAACCAGTTACTTAACTGGCAGCACTTCTGCCTGTGAACTACTGGGATACAAAGTGCAGTTGCTGGGAAAACAGAAGCAGTACAGGATAAATTGGATATGCTAATGGTTCTGGTGAATCTTTTTTCTTCTCATAAAAAAAAATAAAGGGGTAAAAAAAACAAGCCAAAATTACAGCATAATAGCACAGTTCCATTAGAACTTTAAAAACAAGCTACAAGCCCTAAAAAAGCCTACCTAAAGTCAAAAGTAACATACGTATCATTCAAAAATAACATCCTTTGTGAAACTTGTAAAAGTTACAGCATCAGTCAAACAGTGAAATTGCCAAGTGTTAGTGCTTATGGGACCTCATCATTTAGAAAGAACTGCAATTGTTATTAAAAATAAATATAACTTCCTTGGACTCCGTAGTCTAGCTTTCCATTTGCACATGCCCTGTATGGCATCATAAAGTTCCCAGGGATCGGGAAAAACCCCACCATACTGTCCCTCTAGTATTTCTTAAGAAATAGTAATTATGCCTGTGAAGAGGCAGTATCACTAGCACTCAATGAAAAAGAGTACATATGAAAAGCACAATGGCAGAGTCACACTAATATAAAGGCACATTTACTGCAAAAAGTGAGAGGAAGGTCTTCTTTTCCTTTCAGTCAGTTGTTCTGATCCTTATCTTGTGCCACCACCAGTCTTCAGGCTCTCTCCAGACACTGGCATGATCAGCCTGCTTGCATTGGGTTTGTGTGTAAGGTTTTGATAGCTGAGAGGGCTCCTGTGAGAAGCTGCTAGAAGCTTCCCCTGTGTCTGATAAAGCCAGCGCCAGCCAGCTCCGAGACTGCCAAGTTCAAGCCCATCAGCAATGGTGGTAGCACCTCTGGGATAATGTACGTAAGAAGAGGGGGTCTGGGGGAGGGGAACCTGAACAACAGTGAGAATATGTGAGAGAAACAGCTCTGCAGATACCAGGGTCAGTGAAGAAGGAGGGCAAAAGGTGCTCCAGGCACCAGACCAGATGCCCCTGCAGCCTGTGATGCAGCCCATAGTGAGGCAGGCTATGCCCCTGCAGCACATGTAGGTTAATAGAGGAGCAGATCTCCATCCGCACAGGGAGGCCCTCAAGACAGAGGAGCAGATGGATGCCCCAAGGAGGCTGTGACCCTGTGGGAAGCCACGCTGCTAAATCCAGCTGAAAATCAGTTTTTCTCCTCTGAGTAAATTTTCAGCTGAACCAATTATCTGATCCCATTTACTGCACAGCTAATATGCTTAGAAGTCTCTGAAAATGCATTGCTGAGATGCAGTCAGGACTGGCTGGTTTTCAGTCTGTAGATTTAAAGCAAACATGGAACACAGCTTCATTTGCTCTCAGCACTGCCTGAGTAAACATGAAATCAGAGAGGAGGAGTGGAAAAAGAAAAGAAAAGGAAAGCTGAAAAAAACTGAATGAAAAAGACACTGACACTTATTCACAGCTCTACCAGAAATGCAGCTGTGAGAGTCTTTGGTATTGCTGCGGACATTTCTGTGCATAGATGTCTGTGTTGAAGAACTCAGCTGTTTTCATGACCAGTTCCATACTCATTACAGCAGTGATCTTAACCAGATATTGTGCAATCACAACAAATCTAATTTCTCTCCAATTTCTCAGACTCTTCTGCAAATTTAAGCTACATAGTTATATCCATTAGGCCACTGAATCAAGATGCACCACACAGAATGTAATTTATCAAGAGGATTGTGAGACACACAGTGGAGACTTGGCTAAGAACCAAGGTGGAAGAACTCCAGGGCTGAAATGAAAATGATGGAATGGCCATTTCCATTAGAGAAGAACACCACATCACAAATACTAATTGCAAAACACTGTAAAGTACTGAAGAAAACTAAAAGAATATTGCTGCAGTGAAAAAACATCCTCACCTTTATTCCTTCATGTCAAATCATTGGGGGTTTTTTTCAGGGGAATGGAAGGTCTTTAAAAGCATTCATTTAGTGTTTCCCCCAATCAGTTACTACAGAGAGTTATAACTGTTCTGTGTTTTTACCCTGTCCCCAGAACAGCCTCACTCAGAAGATAATACTCCAACATATTAAACTTGCTATAGCATCATATCCAAAGTACACAACAAAAATCAGTGATGGCCATGAATTTTCTGACTCATTTGTTAAAAGGTAATCACAAAAGCCAACTTATCAAAAAGTTTTCACAGAAAAAGCAAAACAGGGTGCAAAACCAAAATAAAACACTGTCTAAAAAAGATTATCAAGTATAAAACTGAAAACAAAAGATGTGCTGTCCAGGACAATCAATAGCTCAGGACAGAGTAAGATTTGCAAGATCCAAGCTTAAATTTCTAGTGTGCATGCACGTGAGAGAAAGAAGTGCTTTGGAAGGACTCTTCCAAGAAATCTGTTCTAATAACTGTAAAAATACCTGACTGTTGAAGCAGTTCAGATAACTAAATCCAACATTTTGACTATAGCAGACCAAAAAATATAAAATATAAATATTCTATTACAATATTTGCCCAGAGGATCTCTCTGATCAAATACTTTTCATTGTAGCTGTTCTTTAGAGTAAATAAACAAATATTACAGCATCATTTCATTTTCCAGTTATGATGACTGCTCACTGTATTCCCATGTATAGAACTGAGACAGCATGACCTGGGCCCCTCCGCTTCTTAATAGTGACATTTGGTGTTTTGGTGCTAGCTGTTTGATCCAATGGATGATAAAGCATTCCAAGTTCTATTACACAGGTGGAAACAAGATCAAAAACACTTTCAGCAAAGCACTGGACAGACAGCACAGCTCCATACACAGCCTCTCAACAACAGACTGCAGGAGCCTTTAGGTTTTGATGTTGTAATTACAAACCCATAACTAACTTACTTATAAGTAACAAACACATGGTTGTAACTTACAAAATCAAAATTTTTAAGAGATTTCCTGACTTTCTACCCCTTTTAATGGATGCAAATTTCCTCCTCTTCCACTTTATTTTTTGGTAACCAGAAGGCTGTTCCTCTTCTCAGTTTTCAGTCCCACTGGTCACATCAAATGTTACAAATTCCAGACAGGAACAAAACCAATCCCGCTTTAATGTTACAGAGCATTACCTGCTAATAGCTGGGACCACCTAATAGTTGATAATTGTGGCTTTTACCTGTATCACCCACGATATTCTTTAGCTAGGACTAAGGACCTCAAACGCATTTATATAGGGTAAAAAAGTTCTGTCTGCTTGCTGTAATTTTGTTTGTTTCCTTCACAAAACATCTGTATCAGCAGCCCTATGGTCTTAAGAGGTGGGGGGAAGAAGGAAGCTCTTTGTAAAATGAGTACTGGCTTTGTTTTTTTCTTCCTTTTTTCCTCCTAAGATGTTTTTATTTAAACATTTTAAACTTCAACTTGAAATGTATTTTCTACATATGAAACCAGAGTTAAGATGTGAAACGTTTTCTGCAAAGACTAACCTGTGATGATGAGACATTCATTGTGATCCAGGACTTCAGTGATGAGCCTCGATACAATCAGTTCTGGGTTGATTAAGAAACGAATTTCTTCTTGTACTAGTCCTGCCCCAGTCACACCACCTCCAACAAAACGGTTTGCAAAATCAACCTAACAAAAATATATTCAGAAGGATTATGATATAAAGCAAACAGCATAAAACCCTTTCATTTACCAAAGTAAACGGTCCTGTACAAACTTCAGTAACTGTTGAAATCTGCTGCAATAACTTAAAAATACAAAACCTGATTAACAGCATTCCTTTTTGTCCCTTTCTACTTCTCAGAAAACTTAAACCAAGTGAGAAATCACACAGCAGAACAGTTTTGCATCTCAAATGCTCTGAATCCAGGTTCTGTGAGTTTTCTTTGAAGAGCACCCATTTAAGAATAAAACACACTTCAGTAAATGTGAAAGATGAAAAAAGCAAATTACAGTACTCTTTCTGCATTTTTTGGACACTGAAGAACTATTAAGTTGTCCTTTCATAGCATTTTTGCCCCAGCTGTCCACACTGAAGGATTTTTAGATTAGCATTGCCTCCATACCATTTGTTCTGTACCTTAAAGAATCTCTTATCAATTCTTTGAATGCACTTGAACAAGGCAAGTAATTTTGATCATTAAGGTTTCTGCTTGAAACAGAGCAGCTCTGGATTCTATTTTTTGCTGCAATAATACATATTTTGCAAATTACATTTTTAAATAGACAAAATTCCTTTTAAGAATTTGGCTTATACAAATTAACTAGCCATATAAATCTAATTTTTAAGCCACTTAATCTTTCAAATGCTATTGGCTTCTTACTGGTTTTTATTTATATAGCTTATAAATTAGCACATTTACAGGAGGGGAACAAAAGTTGCTGGAATGACATGAACATCTGTGCAGACTAAAAACTGATTCAGGAGTCAGAGTCTAAAGCCAGCCACTAAAAGCACAAGTAGTCCTGAATTCTATCCTGAAAATACCAACGCACCTAAACAAGTTGTTTAACACTTGCTGAATTTGAGCAAAAAAGTAACATGAAAGCTACCCAGATCAGGGTAGCTACCCAGATCACAGTTCAGTGCATCACGATCCCAAATGTGCTTTAACTGTGCTGAGTAGCCTCACCTTGGTCCCCCCCATCCTCACCCCTGGCTCATGGCTCCCATACAAACACACACCCTTGTCCTGCCCTGTCCTCTGCTGACTCTCACTTGCTGATAAGATCTCTACGACTGACCTGACTCATGACCTTGTTTTCGAATGATGACCATCAGCCTGTCAGCAGGAACTGTTCTGTCACCATCCTTGATATGCTTGTCCCAGCCAGCCTACTGAGGCTTTGGTCACTGGGAACTCCTGCACTGCCTTCATCATCCTGCTCCCTCCTGGAGTAAGCATTCTTTGTCTGAGCAGAGATACTTTGTTTGATAAGACTTGAAATTGCCTAGGATGTGATAGGTTTTGTCCTAGCTATACTCTTACACTCACTTTTACAGAATGCAAGAGAAACAGTACACAAAAAAGCATAATTCAACGTTCTCTCATCACTGAGTGAGAACTGAAAAGGTAGACAGCACAAAACCAGTTTATTATGGAGCAGTGGTTGAGTTCTTAATAATTTGAGCAAAAAGCATCACAGAAAAGTCTTTCAGTTCTCTCTCCCGCTCTTCTCCTGGCTAAAGAAGCTGTAATTTCTTTGGTAAATGAATTCCAGAAGGCAGACTTTTTTTTTTTTTCTTTTTATTTTTTCTGCTAGAAAAGCAAAAACTAAACAACTAAATGGAAAACTCAAATGTGTTCCTTTGCATAGATATGGACACGACATCCTCCTTATGCATTTCTTTTGCTGACTGCCTCCCAGACCAAACAGTGGTGCTGGCAGCAGCAACAAAATCTCTTGAACCACTGACCTGGTCACTGTCCAGGGCACCAGAATAATTCTTCAAAAATAAACTGAAACCCTTGACAACTCATCAAGATCACAACCTGAAACTTTTATCTTGTCAATCTTTGATCCTGCTTTGAAGCAAAAGACCTGAAGCTGTCCAGAACTTGTGACTTTCTGTCAGCCTTTTCTGTACCAGGTACATGTGCAGATCTAGACGAGCTGGGGATTACTGACAGTACTAAGACTGCCCATGGAATTAATTTTGATGTTTCTTTTACACTGCATAACATCTTGTCATTTAAGTCAATGAGGATAAACAACTTTATTAAGCTGGCATATCATAAAAGTATGACAAAGCCACAGTTACTGTTATATGTGCTTACCTGTAGCATACCTTGACCATTGCTTTCGATGGTGCCTTCATACGTGACATGCAATCGAGACAGTTTTTTCTGAGATCTATCAGAGAAAAAATATTGTACAGAAACGATGATTACAGAATCTCCACACAAAGACATCCATTATAAACAAACCCATCCAAACCCAAACTTTTTACACATCTTAAACAAAAGGTAGTTTAAAAAAAACCCCTGGTGGATTAAAGAAAATGCATCTGCCTTTCAGAAACAATTTGAAAAAGTTTAACATAGTCAATTGTTCAGTTTCTCTGCCTCTATCACCATAAAATATCAAATTTGAAATTGGAAGTTCTGTTTTTCACAAAAATTTGTCCCATATTACCTTGATAACCAGCAAGAAAGCAGCAACATTTGTGTTCTCATGCTTGTTATCACCCATACTTTATTATATTTCCTGTCATTTCTGAAATTGAGTCATCTCTTTTTTTTCCCATTCAAGCAACAGCACCAAAAATGTGTTGCTGTTTTAAAAATTCACTTAAGACTTGTTGACTTCACAGGCAAAAAAAAATCATACTGAAAAACTCAGGGCACTTCAGCTACTTGTGGCAGTTCAGCTACTTTCCTGTGCACCTCTCTCTATAACAATCTGTATGAAACATTGTTTTCTGTAGTACTTCCAGGCCTGAATCAATACCATATGAATGGGATTCAGTTATCATTGACTTAAGAAATTTCTTATATTAACAAGATGTTTGACCTACCTTTCCCAGTCTGGAAACTCCTGGAGACACTGCCTTGTAAATGTCACCAATCCCGTAGGTTCTACAGGCAAACCAACCCCAGAGAAAAATAAGTATTAACTGCTGGAGCTTTCACCCTTAGATTATTTTAAGTGCTAAGCTTTTAAAATGACAACATTCTTGGCAGAAACAGAAAAGCTTAACTTTCCTCAAGAGTAGCTTTGCATCTTCCCCTGACAGCCCAGGGTATAAAGCTCAGGTGAACCAAGAACCCTCATTTGGCTGTTGTCCCACTTTCCTGTTGACTGTCAACACGCACTGTTTTACTCCACATCAATCTGTTTCATATCTGCCTAGCACACTAACCACAATTTAGGACAACAGCCTCAAATTACTTTTCATAGCTTTACAGTACAAATTTTCTAGCATTCTGCACCACCATAAAAGAAGGCTGGGATCCCCCTTCCTTGAAGCCTTATTTTTAAATTTCAAGTAGCAACAACAATTATCAAAATTGTACTTGCATTTTAAAATGTCTACTGCACCAGTCCCAACTGTTTCAGCATGCTACTTCCATCAGTCATCATCATCATCATTCTCCCAACAGTCTAGTCATTACAATGGCAGTACTGTTTTCCATCACACAATTCCTTCTCATCTAACACAACAGAACAAACATAGTTTGTTGACCACCACCTGTGCCTATGAAGACCCTCAAGTTAAAGAAAAAAAAATAAAAATTAAAAAAAAAAAATAAAATGGAAAGAGGAAAACCGGGATGTTTGGAACGGAGTGATTTCTATCACACAGTAATTACAGTCCATACTTGTGAGGAATCACTTGGGTTATGTGTCAAATAAATAATAATGCCTAAAATATGCATACATGTACTTTCTTTAATCACATACAGTTATTTCAACAAGCTTGTAAGGCACAGGTAGATAAATCTTTTTTCACAGTTCATAACATGTAACAACGCCCAGAGACATAATCAAATTCTGCCTGTCCATGAATGCAAGATTTCCCCTTACATTATATGCATGGATTTGAAACTAATAAAGTTTATGCCATACTACACTTCTTATGTGAATGAGCCCATATAATAGGTTAATACACTTCCACCTTCCCAATGTCATACATTTTAATGTATAAAAGTGTATCACTGAACTTGGTCAATTAATGTTTTTTGTTTCTTGTTCTCCTTCACCTCCAAATCTTCTTATACATTCCACTGTCATGTTCCTTCCCACAAAAAAATGTCATGGTTCAAATTATTATTTGTAAGAGAATCTAACACCACTCTAATTTTTCCAGTCTTGCACTGTTTCTATTTAAAAAAGCATTTTTACATTTCCCCAGCAAGACAAAACAGCCTTAGAGTATATGAGATGCACACCCAAACTACTTCTCATGTGCACCCAAAGGTCACAGCACATGGGTCTGATATCACAAATGTTAGCCAGTCATGGATATAAATTTGTTTTCTAAATTGCAGGGCTCATTGTATAAAATAGGACTGAACCACCCCTGCTGCAGAAGGTTACCATCATGAGAGCTCGTTTGGTGAAAGGATTCACTATCAAACTCACCACCCTGCTCAGGCAAAGCCAGCAAGGTTAATCTAAAGGAATAGCACAGCATGAACAAACCTACTGATTTTGCACAATGCAAATTAGTGAAAGCTCACATAACCTCTTTGGTGCAGTCCTAGAGTGGTAACCTCAAACTAAGTAGGCAAGGTTCAACAGCTGAGAGTGTAAATCATTCCAGTTAGTGTAATTAAACTTAAGAGAAAAATACATAAAATGCCTTCCATTTCTTTTAGTACCCTTCTAAGTACAGCATTACTCTGTCTCAGGACCTTTTTAATGTGGGAAGAGCTTCCTGAGATTTTACTCTTCAAAACAGCAGCAAGAGAAGGGTCACTGGTATTGCTCATTGTCCTATAAAACCCAACTGTGCATGATTCCCCGTTTTGAGTGGAGTGTGCAGTCATCTCCTAGGACAAAAAAAAGTGTTAAGAGGAAAATTTGAGACTATGTAGACAAACCTAAAACCCTTTTTGCTTTACAAAGAAAAAGCCATGCAGACAAAAAAGGACAAAAACAGAATTTTAAGGCACAGAAACTGTAGCTAAGGAATCACTGCTGTGCCCACCCTACTGCCTATTTCCCTTCTATATGCCTTCATGAATTTCACTTTTAAGTTTTTTCCATGTTGCCATATGGTATGCAGACTGCTAACACAGAGACAATCCTTATCTGTGAAGCCTCTTTATAAAAAGTCAAGTCTTCCCTTTTATATAGATCACTATTTTACAAAGAAACATATAGGGAGCAAATTGCAACAAGGGAAAAATCATGTAATGCACATAAAGCAGATCATAGCCACAATAATCCTAAATGTGACATTTTTATCATAGTATGAATGATACAGATGGTGTTTACAACATGATACTGTTTTCTGCTAATACACAATAAAACACCTTCCTTATGCACAAACAGCAAAGAAAAAAAGATAAAAATGGAGTTACACATCAAAAATACAAGCCTTATATCACACATTGCCCTTACGATGAATTGTATTATATGCCTTCTCTGAGCCTAAAATACTTCCTGTACCACTCAATATTCCATACAGCACAACCCTCAGTATGTAGAGGAGCTCTGTGCCCATCCTGTACTTCGTTCTACGTATGTCATTCTAGTACTGCTTAACAAAGGATTGCTTTCAGCTGCTTGTTTCACTGTTTATAATGTTTAAACAACAGATTACCATGATGGGCAGATTAAATTTCACCTGACCATGTGCCCAGTATCACCATTTTCTTCTTTATGTAAGTTTCAAAGAATTCTTCAATTAAGATATGACAGTCTC
>JANHGB010026757.1:13803-52337 GCA_026283785.1 Coracopsis vasa
ATGTATGTATGCCCACTGGCTATATAAGGACGGCTTGTGTAGCAATACGAGGACACACGTTGGGAGGAGCTATCCCCCGTGTCTCCCAGCGCCGTAATAAAGAATACCTGCCTGTCAACTAGAAAACTTTGTTGGCAAGTTTGTTCCTGGAGTTTTCTCCGAATCAAGGTGGCTACTGTTCAGTGTGAACAGCCAACACAGAGTACTCAACCTATGGATGGATGAAGCAGCAGTTCGTATTTCCAAGAAGTCCTATATGTCAATAAAGACGCAGTGTTAGTGGATTTCCAGATAAAGCCATTTTCAGCCCTAACTGAAGGGTGCTAGTGGAATTCATTGTATTTCAGAGAAAAGACTCCTTCCCTCATTCAATTACCATTTACAATAAAAATGTCGCTTACAATAAAAAAAGTTGCAAAATTATTACAGCAATTTATGGAGCTAAATTACTTTAGTCTTACTAATTCCTTGGACAGAAAAGAACAAGAAATGGGGTCCTTTAAAGTTATGATAAGAATTTTTAATTCAAGAAAAGAGCACTCAAGAATCTTATTAAATATTAAAGTTATAATGTTAAGAAATCTAATACAGTAGTTTTATAAAGTATGTTCCTAACAGATCTCATTTGCACAGGGGGTCAGGGACAGCTGCATAAATTTAGTATTTGGTTTACATGAAAAATAATTATTACTTAAATATGAAGAAAAAGGTAGTACAATCTCTCTCTTCTCGGTTCTACACATATCAATTTACTTTCTACTGCAGAGATTTAGTTCTATTGACATTGCTGAAAGTTTGATAGCTTAAACAGAATGCAGCTGCATTCAATTTGTGGTGAATTAAAATGATGAACTGAACATGGACTGAATCAAGTAAAGGGATTTTTATGTTTAATTGCTTAAATCTGTGTTTCTTTTAAAACAAACCTCCCTGAGAGAATATGATGCCAACAGTGAAATAGTAACATGTAAAGAAAAAATTCTTAAAACAAAAAGGATATTTCTGCAGATGTGATGGATGCTACTGCAGTAAAACCTCTTTCTCCCCCAAAATACAATATATAAACTCTGATACGGTTCTCAGAAAAACACATTATCTCTGAAGGCTTATGCAGATGTTCAAATTCATGGTAACAACAGAAGGTAAGACTATGTACACCAAGGAAAATACCACACTAACTTCTAAGAGTCTTGCTATCACTTGTTTTATTTGAACTAGGCAAACTTCACAACAGCTTTGTTTTGGGACAATAGAAGAGAAAAAACCTAAAGTATCAACATAAGTAGGGGAAATCCCTCAGAACTACAAACATTATTGTCAAAGGACTAAATGTGTATACTGCAGGAAATCTGAAGCTTGGTTCATAATCCTTAAGCCTGTGATTTTAATGACTACATATGGTGCTAAGTTTCCTCTGCACTCTCACTCTGATGCTGTGCAGCAAGTAGTTGCATATATTACAAACATTATACATATATTTACATTTACACATTTATATACACACACACTTTATATATGCATAAGGAGGGGTGAAAATATATCTGCATATATTGTACACCCCCCCATATATCTCAGAAAAAAAGCACAATAAGCTCTGTGCAAAAGATTTAATTGTATGCATCATCTATATGAGAAGTGACATTAATATGAATATCAAAAGCAAGCTGGCTTTTGTTAGACACTTCCATTATAATGATGCACAGCCATTTCTAAATGTAATGGGATTAAGTTTTTCATATATCTGCTCTGTAGTTTAAAAAAAAAAAAAAAAAGAAGAAAAAGAATAAAAGATATACTTTTTTCTGTGACTCTCCTAAAATAGCAGAAAAGGGTCTTAAGTTTCTCTGGCTTCCTTGGTGACCGTCCTTCAAACAATCTGAAAAAGAAATAAAAGCAATTAATTAGATTTCAGGGATATAATGCACAGTAATTAGGCTACTTACTGCAATTTACATTGTTTAGCATTATGCATGTATTTCTATTAGCATTGCATTTAAATACTCTGCTGTGGAAATAACCCTCTAGACAGACCCTCTGTACCACGGGTCTTTAGGAGTAACAAGTTCATTCACTTGCTAAATTTCTGACGAAGATGTTACATGAATGCCTATCTCATTCATACGGATTTCGTAATATCAAAAACCTGTAATTTCAACATGAACATCCAGGAAAGATACTATTTTTATTTGCAACAGGCTGGCTTGGATTAAAGGTGACGAAGGGGTGAAGACATGTATGCTGAGTACTCCAAGATCCAAATGTCTTACCCTACTTTCAGTTCAGTGAGTAGTGGAGAATTAATGCAAACATATTGCTTTCAGGAGATGCACTGTACCGGCAGTGCTCCTAAAGAAAAGAACCTACCCCCAACAGGAGTGGCTTCATCCACTGGGCTACTACCAGCATTCTAACATTCATTTGTAAAAACCTAAGCATTAAAAAGAAGCATCTATTTTTAGCCATTAAGTGAATGTATTCTTTTAAGGTTAGCTGAAATACTTTCACTGTATTATCTATCTTCCAGCAACTGGAACACACATTACTTAATTTCCCTTCCAACAAAGTGACAAGGTATTGTTATTGGCAACACATAATGGAATTTATCTGGAAGGAAGAATAGCGGCAACTTCAGAAATAATATCCTTTGAGTAAGAAATTCACTAAAAGATGTGTAATACAGTGAAAGCCCCGAGGATGTAAGATTCCTCTGCAACAGTCTAAGTAAAGGAATGACACAACATTATTCATTTGTTTCCATGCACTGGAATGACAACCTGCCTTTAAAACCAGAATGCTGTCAGATGAATGCAGCTTTCAGAAGTGAAGTGAACTAGAATTTTTTTCAGTATTTAAAAATTCCTATGAAGTATACGCACTGAAGAGTTCAATTTCATCCAAAATCTATATTAAGTCACAGAAGCTAATATACATTAATAAGGTTTTATGAAAACTATTGTATTCTTTTCATACTCAATCAGGAGTTTAAGGCAGCAAACTCCAGACTTTGTCTATTTTAAATGGCCCAATATGTAAGTTCTATCAAGGGGTTGTGCTTGCACCAATAATAAAGGGTTCATAAAATAAAGACCTGATATGTGTGCGTGTGCATGCATGTGCATGTGCGCAGGTCTTGCCTAAATGCGTAAGTTAATTCTGACCTTTTATCTGAAAGTCTCATTTGGTGTGACTCCTTTAAACTGGTTAATTTATCTATTAGCCCAGGCATGCTTTTACTAGTTTTTTGCCTCTTTACACCAAACTGAAATCTTGCTTATGTTGCAAATTCTTGGGAGAGAGTTCTTCATGTCATAAAGGTGATACATGATTCTGCATAACTAGCAGACCAGGCAGAAGAAGTCCAGAACTGGAAAAACTATGCCTGAAATAAGTCAGATCAAACTAAAAGGCAACGGCAAGGCAGATGAAACAAAGTTAATGCATCACAACTGTTCATTAAAATGAAGTCTCTCTGTCAAGTAGGGAATTTCAACTATTATTTTTTCACATATGAAGTATTCAGTATGGGGTTCTCTTTTGTTAAACACTGCGATAAACACGTCTCTTCTTTCTCCTCTGGGATCAAAGCTAGAGTAATGCTGATTTGCTTCTGACAAATCTCATTTACAGCACATAAAATTTCCAAGAATACCTTACATAATTACCAGTGAGGAAAGATATCTGTATTGGGTATTTCTGTTCTAGCCCTATATAACTGGGCAAAAACCACAGGGCAGTACAGAAGAACTTGAAAAGCTCTGGGTTCTGGCACAGGCATCCCTTGCTGCAGAGGAATACTTCATACAATGGGGATAGAAGAATACTGTGGCATTCAAAATTATCTATATTTTGATCCAGTATCTATATGAAACCACTAACTACATGCATCAGATCTTATATAGCAGTTAGCCCAAGATCTCTCATCACCTCCCCCTCCTGACAGTGTTTGCTTTTCTTCACTATGACATAAGACAAATTGTACTTCCTCTTCAAAAATTCACTGCTAAATACAGAAAAATATTTTTTTAAAAAGAAAATTATTTATTTACTAAAACCAAAAATGTGCAACACCAGTTCTGCACCCATGTTTTAGGACTGAACCCACAACTTGTGTTTGTCCAAAACCAAACACACTCATAAAAGGATCGCCCTTTACAGCGGGTTGAAGACTCCAAGTCTTAGATGAACATGCTTGGATTTACTTCATATTTTCTGTGTTTAGACTTTTCCTTTACAAGTGAGTTAGTGGCAAACTGAAGATGGTTATCTGCAAACATGCTTTTTATTATATATGTTTGAAAAATACAAAACACTAGTATATTGCTTGCATATTTTCATATAACCAGACCAAGTAACTCAAAATAGCTGAAGTGGTTTAAAACATTAGGAATCTGTTTTAAAGGCCAATCAGACCATGGAAAAATCCCCACAAAATTAGCCTTAGACTCTCATAGTATTTTTTAAAGCTACTGATATTCATTCAATTGAATTTGATTGCTTTGTATGTTCTTTCAAATTTCCACAGAAAAATCATATCACAAGGACATCAATGATTCAGAAAACTTGCATCAAGCTCTATACTAAAGTCAGAAGAAAAGCGCAAGAGAAAATCAAACACTTCCCCTCCAATACATGCAGGCAGCCAAGCTTCCTTAAGTGCAGCACAGAGTAATCAGCCATCTATGTGAATGCAACAGTAAAAGCTTAGGTGAGGATATAACATGACAAAATCATGAACGTTTTAACTTTGAACCTTCTGAAATAATCAATTAGGCAACATGAGAAGCTTTATTTCTGAAGCAAATATCTCTATTTTGAAGAACAAAGCTAGATGAAAGCATTACTAAGATAAAGAAAATTCTACTTCAAGCTCTGAGACATACATTCTACTAAAAAATAAAATACAACCCACCACAGGAAAATGTAAGTGGAAACCACAAAATGAATTTCCTGACAGAATAACTCAAGGCCAAAACCCATTAATTCCAATTAAAGAACTCATCCAAATGAAGTGCACTGTAAATCAAATGCATTGCACTGCAAGCCCACTTTCAGTCAAAGTAATTGAAATATTACAGGCAACTGCATATGTAAGCTGTTTTGCTTTGTACAAGATGTTCCCATTGCCATGCAGCTAACTTCAATTTAGTAGATGCAGTATCTAAGAAAGCTTGCAGGGCTCATCACCAAACACAGCTGCAAATTTATCTCTGCCTCTCTGGCTTCCCAGCCAGGGTAGCAGCAATGTTAATCAAATAAAAAACCTCTACAGAGAAACATGCAAGGAATTGAGGATTCAAAGTCAGATTTCAAAACATAAGAAAGTACGTATGTGAACAGTGTCATAAACACAAAATAGATTGGGAAAACAAACAATTTAAAAAAATCTCATCAACTGTCAGTAAACATACAGTAGAGTTACAAGGCAATAGTTAATGCTATTTAAAAAGTTATTACAAAAATTTGTGCATTTGTTTTGCTTTAGCATTTTCCTAAAATTCTAGGGTGGAAAATGCATTTTAAAAGTGCAATCAATATTCTGGTTTTTGCAGTCTCATTGAATACAAATTCAAGATTGTCTTATTTTCAACCAACATTTCCACCTTAGAAAGCTGGAGGCAACAGCTCTAAAGAACCTGCTCCTAAATCCTTTGAGTGCTGAGGCAAGCAGCAAATTTGCAAGGTACTTCAAAGGCTGCATTTCCAGTGACACAACATCAACATGATTTAATAACATTAAGAATTACACAAAAGTGACCTTGGCATGCACATAGTTTACTGGGGAAAAGTTGAACCAGCTCAAGTAAACAGTTCCGAAATTCATTGGTTCTGATTAATGTATAATTAAAATACAGTAGTTTACTTGTAAAATTTAATTTCCAAGGAGCTAAACTGATCCTTTGACGTTACTTGAAGAACTGGCTCCAGTAATTTTTACAAGCAGAAGGAACCATTACAGCCATATGCTTTAAACTCCCAGCTAAATAATTTCATACCGGTATTTCCATCCCCAGTCTTTATCTTCCCATCCCCAGGCTGGGTTTCCTTTGAATGTTTTTTTTCCAAAGGATATAATCATGTTTTTACATTGAATTTGGAACCTATCACAAAACTCAGAAAGCCGTCTATGTGGTAATAACATGCAAAAATTTGCAATATGGATTATACTTCAAAGAATATTTCCCATTCATAAATCCACAGCATTCCACGTGTTCTGTTTGCAAAAGTGTGAATACACAATTTTATAGTTAGTCTCCACAGCTAACTATGTGTGCTTTTTCTTGACTACCACAGGTATTAAAAAGTGAGTTTTTCTTTACTGCTATAGTTGATGATACACTTGTATAATTTCTTGTATTTATTCCTGTTTAAGAAAAACTTTTGGTGATTTAGGAGTCTTAAAATATATCAGATTGATACTTGACTTTGATGAAATGACAAGATGCTAACTCCAAGTACTCAGCACCAAAGAAAAGCAGTGTAAAATGTTTTACCATGAGGACCCAAACCAAAAGACATCCTACAGCATGGTACAGCTACGTTCTGGACTAAATTACTATTTTTACTAAACTAACAATAAAATATTCAGATTTAATCTGGTTTAATCACAACCAGTAATTATACCAGACTTGTTAAGAATAGAATCCTTTTAAAGTTGTCTATTTAAAAACTATTTCATCGTTTACCACACACAAATGTTAGATTTAAAATTTTTCAGAATAAAGTACTCCATTCAAGGCTAATTAGGAAATATACCCAAGTTAGGCACAACAGAATCAGGAGCAGTATCTGCAAACTCAGAAAATCTAGAACCACTCATCAGAGAAGCAATGCATCTCTCTGCCCAAACCAAGTTCTCTCAAAGTCATCAGATTATTTATTCTCCAAAGAATACTCATTAGCGTTGCAAAATTGATATCATTTATGAATAGACAATTGCATTACTGGTAAATTCGATTTCAATTCTCCCGCATAAACATACTATAGTTTGCCCATTTCCTTTCATACATTATACATGCCATAAGAGACATATATCTTAACTAGTGGGTTTTTTTTTCTCCCACCTCATTTCCAGTCACTTGAAATTGCTTTAAAGGTTTGTTAGACGAAGCAATTCAGTCCTAGTGGAATACTGGTGGTTACAGACCAGAACATGCACTAATGTATGTGCCAAAAGATCTACCATGCTTATGTCATTAGACATACTAACTTCAATTAAGACTTCAGTTGTTTCAATGGGAGCTATTACAGATGCATAGCATGTCCAGTTTAACTACAGCAGTTTTTTGAAAAAGGCAAACCGAGGAGTTATTGTAACCTGACACAACAGCTAAGAATGGATCCGTAGCAGGTCAAAGTCACAGCAAAAGCAGAGTGGGTCCTTGGCAAACCCTTCCTTTTCAAAGGGAAAGTCAACCAGAACACTGACTCAAAACGGCAGAAACTTTTTTCCTTTCACTTTACTTTTACATATAACAACTTAGGTAGCTTCCAAATTACCAAATTCTATAGTGTGAACATAAAGGTCTGGTAACTTGGTCAACAGGGAGGGGAAGAAAAACTTTCACAGTGCAGTCTTGTGTGACAGTGGATAGCATCCGTCCCAGCATCTTATAAAAAAATAAATGCAAGAAAGCATAGTTCAATCTTTCCTTTAACAAACTTCAAGAGGAAGATATTTTTTATGAAAGTGCTACAATAAACCACAAACTATTCACAAAGAAGATCAATTATGAGCATCCCCATAAGAAACTACTTTAAACTGTGCAAACAACATCATAGCTGTAAAGATGTTCTCAGAAGAGTCAATGCAATTCATGCTCTACATTCAACCAGCATGCAACTTCCATGGTAAATTTATCAGTAAGAGGAATAAAATCACAAATTTCATTATTTATTTCTTTTGTGATGAGATATTTCTGCATAAAGCTGTCCAATCTATTCCCATCTTATATATCATAAATGTGCTTTTAAAAAGAATTAAACTCTTTAAATTTAGCTTGATACTTCGAACAGAAGCAGTATTTTATGCTATTTAGTATGATCTACTAGTATTCACAAATACCAAAGCTCTCAAAATTAAACTACAAATTCCATTTTATTAAGTAGATTTGAAATGAATTATATTATTCATGACTTAATCATAGTAGGCCCATCCTTGCCAAGTACAAAAGGGAAGAATTCAATTAAATTACTGAGTATTTCATTATACATAGGTGACTTTCAGTCTGTAACGTGATGAACAATCAAAATAGACAGTTAATGTCAGAACATACTATTAAACTAAGTGCTTCAGTGTCAAATGAAGAATGCTCACTTCTCATCTGGCAAGACCAACAGGCAGGAGAGGAGAGGTAAAACACAGATTACTTACATTAATACTAACACATACAACAGCCTTCCTTCCAATCAGCTGCACTTATTAGCACATCCACCAGCATTCAAACAACTTGCTATCACCCCTGTGGTAACAGTGTCAAGCACTGGTGCACCAGAAAATGCTGGAGAAGGAAAAGAAGAAAAAACAAAACAAAACAAAAAAACCAACACCCAAAAATGAAATTAAAAGTAAATTCTCAATATCTTGCACTGACTGTCTGTTGTTCTGTCAAACATATCCTACCAGTCCCCCTCTTATCCACTGCCTGTCACATCATATATTATATTTCACTAATCTGCTTATTAGCAAATGCAAAATACATGGGGGGCAGGTGGGGAGGGGTGTAGTGCGCTGATTCTGGTCCAACAAATGGTCAAGTGAAAAAAGGACTGAAAAAGGAAACTAATTATATCAAAATCACCTAAATTGGCAAACACTGAAGAAGAGCCACTTTTAACCCTCAAGAACCAGAGGACATCAGCTTCCCTTCTGTTCTTCAGTTGGGCAACAATATTCTTGCACTTACATGAGTAAAAGTGGCTTTCTACCCTATGTGGCTAAGAGCTGAGCATTACCTCATCCATAATGCAAGAGGAAGGCCTGACGGTTGCCTGCTGTATTACTCCTTTTAAATAACATTTTTGGAACTTCCTATGAGTGATAGCACTAGGAAGTCAAGTCAGAGAACAAAGGAGCACTGACTGGAATAGGGCAAAAATTCCTGTATATACTGGTCATTATTTAAGTTTATGACAGGAAACTATTTTCCTAACAATTTGCCAACACTTTTTTGTTTGAAAGTAGCCCAAAATAATATGCCCCAAGTTAATCACTAGTACTACACTGCATTACTGTGAATTTACATTGCTGTGTAATGTTCATGGAAGAGAATATGAATTTACTCCAGTGATTTAACAGCATTTTATTCCACAGTTGGCAAAAATTTAACTGCTCAATTGATAATATGCTTAGGTTACAACAAAAATTGGTACCTTGAAGTACTTTAAAAAAAAAAGCCAAAACAAAAAAAACCCATAAAATTCAGCTAGAAGTGTGTAGCTGGTGCAGCCAAAGAACTCTTTCCAGAACTTTACTGTCCTCTTTCACTGCTTTGAACATAAATTATTTTTATACATTGATGGTACTTTTCACTTATTTGTTCTTATGAACTAATGGTGGAAAAAAATGCTGAATTGTATGGTACAGTAATGCCCACCCACATTTCTCTTCTGTAACCCACTGGAATAAACACCAAGACAGTCACCCTGGTCTCTCTTCTGAAATACATAGCATTGAGAAACCTGTCCCAGCCCTTAAAGACAGCAAGCACCAAAACCATTGTTAGTACATTGGCATGCCTTACAATTTATTCTGAGAAGTTCTAGTCTAATACTGCTCTTATGACACACATATCAGAGTGTGCTGGATCACAGGTAACAGTATTTTTGTATATCATCTCAGTTTTCAGAGCATATACACTACATATGTTAACTGTGAGGAATAAGAAAAACTCTAAATCAATAATCGATCCAAGCTCCAGCCTAATAAACTTAAGGTTGATCTATACAGACTTGTATGGATGTGCTCAGAAGAAAAACTCTCATTTCCTATCTTCAAGTCCATGTGAACCATAATATTTCTGCAGCAGGAAATGTCTTCATCCTCTTCCCCCATTTAAAATCGAAATAAGCATATTTAAAAAATAAAAGATGTGAAGAAAAATTTCTGTAAGTTACGTAAGTTCTGTACCACTGAGGAAAAAAGAGTAAGCATTTGTTTAGAAATCAGAGTATCTTTAATTAAATTCTTACTGTGCTCTTGAAACCTTTTTAGGCTAACTTATAGGAAAAGGACAAATTTATTTTAACGTGCAGCTCTAACTGTCTTAAAATGACAAGAGATTGTATGGATGCTGAAGAAGGAAGTCTTATTGATCTGACTTAATGTGCAGATCATGACTGCTGACACAAAGGAGACAACAAACATGGCTGGGGAAACACTGACATTGAATTTAAATACATATAGAACACTTGAAGCACAACTGAAATATTCCACTTGCAGATGAATGGCTTTTGAGGAGGTTGGGAATTCTTTCAGCCTAATTATGCCAGAGGAAGAACATGTCTGCACATGTGCATGCATGAAAAACAGAAAAATTTGGAATGCTAAGCATACCTTCCCTGTGCACAACATCTTTCTTACTAAGTTGCATAGTTTTCTTGTCACTTAGAAGCAAAAAGAAAGCAAGCAAACTACTGAAATTACTGACAGAAACATGAAAGAAAGAAGAAGTTTCTCCTCTAAATAACAATAATACTTTCATTGAAGGGTTATCAGCTTCATTTACTCCAGAGTGCCATACCTGTTGAAGTTAATGTCTGGATAACTAGAATATTCAGACTTCATCTTCGCATTGCGACGTGGAAAAGTACAGAAGAAAGCATTAGCTAGAAAACTAGCAATCTGTTCCTGTGACATTGTGATGGAGTGATTCATCTTTTGTTTCAGTAGAGGTATTGGCTACCAAAAAAAGAAGTGAGGGGGAGGGAGGGGCAGGAAAGAAAGGAGGGAAGGAGAGAGAAAAATTATTAGCTTACCTGTTTTTAAATGAAAAAAAACAGGAGCACAAAATTACATTTGTTAAATTAGAGCAAGAGTAATTTAGGCCATGGGTGAACCCTTTAATCAGCAGCACCATTAAAGTCAAGAACAGCTTATTCAAGACAATTCAGGAAAAGCTTGTTTGACGAAGTGCAGATTTCTAATCAATAACAAAACGAAAGACCAAGAAAACAGAACTTATCAAACAAAACCATGGGGAATAGAGAGGGAAAAATACAGATGGGACATTGCAAATCTTGGGCAATCCTAAAACCTGAAGTAAAAGCCACTTTCAATAGTTGTATACTTAAGAATCCTGAAGGAATGCTTTCAGCTACAATAACCATGCCTAATACTCTATAAAGAAATGTGGAAGTCATAACTACAGATCACCACTCTACGACTTGCTTTGAATTTTTTTTTCCATCCTACTTGAAGAAATAACACTGACAATATTTGCAGAAAGTGCATGATTATCTATTATTTTTATATGCAGTATGGACAAAAAGCTCAGTTTCACTTTGGTCTTCAGTTAGGAGTATTATCTGACTCTAGTCAGGGTTTCTTTAATATAAAAAGAAACAAATGAGTCGGGGGAACTGAAAAAAAACAATCCCCTGAAGCATTATACATCTTCCATTTTACCAGGCTTTAGCCTCTTGATATGGAATTTTTGCTCACCACATCCATGGCATTTTACTTATCTTCAAAAATATGTCATAATGCAGGATGGGGGGGAGGGATATCAATCTGACTGCTGAGAAGTCCTGTAACAATTACAATAAAGCCACTTGACAAGAGAAAGAGAACAGAGTTTTCACTTCTTCCAGCATTCTCAGCCATCACCATTAGCCTAGCTCCAGGAGAGCTGAGCAGCTACATTTTAATCCTTTTAGTTGTGAATACAGAAATTGCTACTAATTTAGAATGTTGAATATACAGCCCTGTTTAACCCAAAAAGCAAACAAGTTTTCCATCATTCTTATAACTACTACATTCACATTCACTGATTCTCATTCCATCATCTGGCTATTTAATTAATAAGCTCTATTGTGATGTCTGAAGGCACACAGCTAGAGGGGTGAAAAAAGCCTAATAAGCTTTCTAATATGTTCTACATGCTTATAAAAATGGGATATTTTGGACAATGTGTTATATTGGAACAAATTTAGCTTTATGCCTAACCAAAAAAATGAGTCCAACAATGTTCTTCATAATTTATACTGCCTAACAGTACATCATCTTTATAAAAGGGATTACTACATGAACTTGCAAGTCTTGCACTTGACTGTTCAGAAACTTTGTTGCTTTCTCAAAAAATTTTCCCCATCAAGTGACTAGTAAAAGAATTTTAAAGAATTATTCATACTGTTTGAAATTATACATTTATTGTAGGACTCCTGCAGTATAACAATGTAAGGAGAGATTTTCCTTACCCCTATCCAACAAAATCAATTAAAAAAATTGTAACAAAGGAACTTACAAACTCAAGTCCTAATCCTGCTAATGTGTTATCCAGCATACATCCTCACTTACTTGATCAGTCCTGCTCACTTTTATCAGTTTTACTACCTACAGCACTGATTCTCATTACAATAACGAAGAATTAGTTAAGGTTTGTATGTGCACAAATATTGTGATGCTCCAACTAGGATAAAATATGAAGGCTTTATGAAAATACTGTCTTCTTGGATCAAAAAAATTCTAAAGTAAAAAATTAGATGCTTTAAGATTATTTAAGTATTTCAGTTAACCGTCATTTTCAAAACTGAAAGGTTGCATAGTCATTTTGTTCAAGAAAAGCAAGAAGCAACTCCAACACGTAGGAAGTGTTACCAAAGTTCAGGCTAAAAATATGACAGTGAGATACATTTACATTCTATTACATCATTATAGATGTGCATTGTCCGTTCTGCTCCCTAGACCTCAGCTACATTCAACACAAAAACTCTAGCTTTTATTAAGAACATAACACAATCCTGGTGTTTTGACCTTAGCCATTAGTTGAAGTTTGCAGAAAAGTGGTCTGTCACAGTGCTAGCTGTGTTTGCTTACCTGGGTGCAGATACTAGGGAGACAGAGTGCCAGCTTGACCATATCAGGAAGAATGGACTGGAACAAATGTTGAGCCTCTGCATCTTCAAGAACCTGTTAAAAATAAAGATAAAGGGAGGGGGAGAAGATTTTTACCTCAAAAATAACAACTGTACAAGAAGTTTGTGAAATCAGGACCCATTCAAAAGAAATGAGAGAAAAAAATAGGTCTTATTAACTTCATGCAAATCTGTAGCATTTTTCATGGTAGTACCTCACTGCATTTTACCTTGCAATAGTCTACTAACTGAAACACAGAAATAACTTTCACAGTTGCAGTTGAGAAAACAGGTCACCAAATGCCCTATAAAGGAACACTGATTAAGTTATCACTTGACTTTCCAAAGCAATGAACCAAATTCTCAATTTATAAAAATCACTACCTATCCATAAAAGTATTGGAATGATTTACTTAACTTTCATATTGAGGTCATAGTCCAAGACAAGTACCTGTGACATTCTTCTGTTAAGAACATATGAAACACTGCTGGGTCAGATCAGTGGTCCATAGCAGCAGAAAATGCTTTTTAAGAAGAGCATGCAAGCTATTTTGAGCACTTTTTACTGTTCATCCTCATCATATTCTGTCAAGAATTATAGCCATTGGATTACATATGTTAAAGGGTGCAGGCTGTTTGGTCCCACATGCTGAAGTTGCAATCTTTTCAGACTCTCCCTGTAAGATAGCTGATCCCACGACTATTTTAGCCTGAACTACCTGCTCTAGCATTCTTCCTAAGAAGGACACATTGACAGTGCTCAAAAAAACAGGCACACCAGTGTTTCAAAAGGCTTCTCAAAGCTTTTAAACTCAAGACCAAGTCGTATCAAACCCTTCCTGTCCCATTCTCAGTTTCCTTCCTGACACTGTCTGGCCCACTGCTGATATGTTTGGCTGTCAAAGCATATCAGAGAAAACGAAGGCATTCAGAGGAAGTCCAAATTTATCTTCTGAGTTGCAACTGCCAGATCTGAGCTCAACATCACATACTCAGGGTTTAGATGAACTCACATCCCCTTTCATATATCATACCCCTGTTTTCAAAAGGTACAAATGGTTCTTTACAGTGGACAATACTCTTCTAAGAAAAGCTAGTACAGGCACATGAATGGGAGGCTGTAAAAAGGAAAGTAACATAAAGCAGTGTCTTTGCAATATGCAAAGCAGCAAAAAAGCATGCGATATCCTCCAAAGTCCCATATCCTGACCAGTGATCAGGCTGAAGTAATAAACTCAAGGAGATAAATGCCTGTTCTCCATCTTTCTGTGCAGTGGCACATTTTTCCCCTGATCTAAGGATCCAGGCATCAGATGTGACTGGCTGTTAAGTTTGTGTGCTGTGTTTAAGGCAAAACTCAGAGAAAAAAGGACAAAACGGAGAGGGAAAGAGAACACACTGCTTGCACTACAGTTAAGGAACAAGACACAGGTCAGCCCTCTGCCTCCCTCTTTCCCCTGCATCCAGGGAATCTGTCTTTGAGGCAACTACCTGCTACCCGTTTCTACATTAAAATCCTGAAACTGTGGCTTTAAAATCACAGAATATTATTTTTCAAGTAAAACTGTTAGAAAATAATTGGATTTATTACCAATTTCACACAAAACCAATAGCAGGCAAAATGGATGAAATGGCATCAGGGTATCATCAACCTTAGTCTCTTCAATACTTAAGACTAATTGTCACAGAAAGCAATCATTTCAGTCATATAATCAAAGCTTTGTAATTCACACGTCAATGGAAAGTTTCACACAGACTTCAGAATATAAAAAACACACTGACGATTTTGTTGAGAAGAGGAAAATACAGTGCCTCTGATTCAAAGCATACTGCTTCCCATAAACAAAGTGTTGTTTGAAGACTAACAACTTCTATTCTTCTAAGACCATTACAATAACTATAGGAGTATCTCTGCTCTACTCACTCCCATTCCACGTGATATAGAGTGGTAAGACTACTCAGGAAGTTAAAACGAACAAATGCTCAAAGGACAACTAACTTATGATAGGGAAGGCAGGGGGGAAATAAAACAATCCCAAATACCTCCACAGTTCCTTTCCATGCATTATGTATGCTGCTCGTGGAGACATACAAACAAGGTTTTAATTTGAAGTTTTAAATTGAAACAACAACTTACAAAGAACAGCAAGCTTAGGAAACATCAAAATCATTTGGTACAATAGAGGAGGAATCCAAGTAATATACAAATTGTTACTGAAAGTAAACTTTCTTTTTTTAAGGTTAAGGAATGACCAAGATGCATCTCTCTTTCCTGTTGTTGCCTGCATATGCACCTACATATTTACACAATATAAGTCACAAATTGAAAATTATGACCTAACCTTTAACATCATCTGCTCTAGCAGAAAACTTTGTTCTTAGGCACAATGTTTTTAAGTGCCATAAGGTAACAAAGTGAGCTTTTAAAGGCTGGAATTTCAAATCTCAATACAGAAAATGAATATGTAAGTTAAATCTAATCAAAAGATGGCATTTAACCTCAGATGTCTACCAGGCTGTCAAATTCTGATATTCTCTCCCCTTCGGGTAACACTTCCTCTCTTTTAAAGCTGACATATAAATAGTGGCTGCTATGCTTTGCTGACTGCCACAGACTATACAGTATCACTTATCTGGTGACACATTATGGCACTGGACTTTGTCACAGCTGTCAAGACTTCAACCTTTTCTTTATGCTTCTTTGAAAACAACAGAATAATAGTATGAGACAATTTCTTCCCAAAACAGAAGCAGGGCCAGCAACTGCACAGCTCAGCTCTGATGCAGAATGCATAACTACAAAGGTCATTTGTTAAACAAAGGTCATTTCTTAAACTCTGAAATTCTACTTCTCCTTACCTTCCTCATGTTGTATCAGCATATATTCTCCTCTCTAAATTACTTCTATGCATGATTTTTACTAGACATCCACTAATGGATCCTCAAAATTTGGAACTGTTAATGCCCTGAAGTGTTCTCATTTGACTTCAGACAGATTATTCTTACAGGGAAATGACACATGGCGGGGGGGTGGTGTTAGTGAAGAGTGTTGGGTGCCATGAAAATCTTACTACATTTTTCACAAGTCACTTAAAGGACCACACAATTTTAAGAAGATGATCGCTGTGAGTTCACAGACGTTGCCAAGAAACTCTTAACTATGATTGTTCTCTAATCAAACCACCAAATATCCTAAGCAACCCTATTTTGACTACTCCCCTATTTAGGCAAAGGTTTCTTAAATATTGCAGGGAAGTACATCAATAGTTTTCCGGCTCAAACATAGTTTGTTTGTTCCTGGATATGTTACAACTTCACAAAATAGCTGCTGCAGTACATAACTTAAGAACTTGTTGTTCAACTACAGGTGCTGTTTTTAAAACAAATAAAAAGCCCTAAAGAAACAAAGGAACCTTTCTCCATAATAAAGTTTCTCCCTAAAAAAAAAATAATAACTCCCTGGGCAAGTATTCAGTCCTGTGCTTCCCATTTATATCTTGAAGCTATTACCCATTATTGAACAGTAGGCCAGAAATACATAACCTGCCTAGCTTAAGGTTTCTAAAACAAAAACCTAAGTAACTTCAGTCATGGGCATAGCCATGTAATCATAACTTACCCTTTCTGTCCATGGACTCTATCTGTACAGGTAAAATTCCTATGAGGTTTCTATGAAAAAGTAACCAAAAACTCATCTGCAATGCCCTGGCTCCTTGGCCCTCATTCTCTTTTGACCACTAAACCAACACACCACCACAGTTGCAGCTTTGTAAACCAACCCCTGCATATTTTGAGCTACGCTCAGTGCAACACAGAGCCTGGTTTTATCTGTGGCAGTCTTTTCAGACTTTGAAAGCAGCAAAAAAGAGCACTCAATCATGGAAAGTAAGAGGATTCCAGGACGTGGAATGCTGACACCACACCTATATCTGGCAGGCATCCCAAGATGCAAATGCCAACCTGGGAGAACCTAGCATGAGCACAAAGAATACCTGGTCACAGAATCAAATGAAGATTTATTAGAAGGGAACTCTCTTCAGGAAGCAGTGATTTGTACTGATGTAAAATCCAGAGTACTTAGAGACACATTACATATTCTACTTACTTGTTGCTGCTGAAAGAGTGATGTGGTGTTGTATCCCCCTCAAACACACATACCATATTTTTCACCCATGCTCATTTGATAATTTCCTGAGATTCTTCAGCTTGCTAATGCTACAGGAAAATAACCTGGAGGGGGGAAGCAGGGCAAGTCTTCCTCTGCATTAAGTCAAACTAGCCTACCAGCGTCATACATTAATAGATGTTGTGCAGGGTGGGCGGTATATGAAACAGAACTAGTCAAACCCCTTGTCAGTGTGGCTACAAAGGCAGCTACCAGTTGCAACTCTTCTCACTGAAAAAGCAGTAATATCCTAGTTAGTGTGAAGCTGTTACAACAAGCATCTCACTTTGAAGTCAATCTCCTAGTACAGGAATCTCCATACTGATTCAGTAACGTGCTTTAAACTGGCTACAATTTTTTTCAAGGCTGTTAATTACACAGACAGCAGGAAAAGGACTGGATTTTCATTCTTAAAAAACTAATATTTGTTTTATAACTTAAGGAATTCCACTATATTAAAAGGTTGTCAACTTTTGATAAAGTATTTTAAGCATCATAGCAATTTTATTTTTAAACAATTGATCAGTTTCTCCTTTCCTTATTACATATACATGTCCTTTGCAGCTTCCTTCAGGATTTGAAATAAAAACAAACCTATACTGTTGACTTTATTCATAGCTCTCCAATCAGGCAAAAAATTATTTAGGAATGAAATAAAAGCAGGGTTTATACCCCATGGGAAAAGTATACAGAATCAGAGGTACAAAGCATGATTTGCCTTTTGTCAAAGAAATCATTTGGTGATTTCATCAGTACTTACACTGGAGCGACTGATTAAATGAACATGACTTATGGCTCCAATTCATAAGACGCAAATGATTCAGCGAGCTGTAGCAGAGGTAAGAGCTCTTGGCCAAACTTGCATTGCAATTTTGCAAAATGAACACTTTATACTGCAGCAAAGAGGCCTGACTAAACACAGCCATAAGTAATGTCCTCTTGTCACTATAAACTAGTCTTCCAAAACGTAATGAATGAGTATGCCCGACCATCCTAATAGGAAGGATCTGAGGTAGCACAGGGTGATAGTGATGGTAGAGAGTTTAAATCTAAATCTGACAGCTCATCAAACCAAACAAACTGCACATAGAGAACACAAATTTAGACAGCTCTATCTATCACATGGGAAGGCAGAGTCATCACGCCAACAGGCAACCAGCATGCTAAACCAGCAGTGGCTTAATGCTTTCAATTTGTTTGGTTTTATTTCCCCATATTAACTTCTGTGGCAGGACAGGGACCAACTGAACCACACTCTTAAGGATAAAGGGGAACACCAGAGTACTTCCTTCAAACTGTGTCTTACTTCCTAATTCTAATGGATTTTGACCTTCTGACTTTTTCTTTCCGGGCTGCCGTAAGCCTCATGCAGTTTCTTAGAATTACTTTGTTTTGGTTTGTAAGTGCTCTGTACCATCAGTTATAATGCTGATCTGCCTTTCCAGTAATAGCTTTCCTAATTATTTTAATGTAAGATATCATACATGGTAATGGCCTCCTTAACCAATTAGACAAACTGCATAACTTCTATGTACCCTATTTACAGTAAGTTCATTCTCCTCATTTCTGAATGTTTTTCTTTTTCTTTCTTCACTGTCTCCAATTTGTCTCAAATAAAAAAAAAAAAAAGGAAAAAAAAAAGTTATCTGTGTACTTTTACAGTGCAGTTAAGATCCACCTGATAAATACTTCCAAGCTGAAAAACTGGATTGCAAATAGAGTTGTAGCAATCAAGTCTGCAATTCAAAGAAAATAAAGATATGCGAACAAAATAATACTATCCACATTCTCAAAGAGAAAGATTTGCTCAGTGCCACATACACAGAATACGTAGATGGAACAGGGGGGATGAGGGGAGAGGTAGACAGCCTAAACAAGTTGTTATCAAGTAACTTCAAAAACTAATATATTTAAGATAATACACCCCCCAAAAAATAACCCAAAACAAGCTTCACTAAGTCGTACTTTCTACAAAGCCTTTTCTTCTGGACAACAAGTAGATGACTTAAACACATTCTGCCACAACTACCACTGTACTTGATACCTAGACAGAGATACTAGGCTGCAGACCACTAACTTGTAAGGCTAAGTAAAACAGACTCTTTGTCAGAATGTCAAATATTATACATGTAAACAAGATTGGAATCTAGAAGCAAAGCACAGGGTGGGAAGCATGTGTGCGTTCCCATTTTATCAGGTTAATGAATGACCAGAACTGCAGGGAAGAATACTCTCATCTGCCTCTTTAGTTTCCTTATAAAACTAAGTCAGCAGGAAACACACTTAGCTGTCAAATCCATCCTATTTCTTGAGCACTTGTGTGATTAGAAACCAAAGGAAGGATAAAGTAATCTTTGGAGGGAAGAACGAAAAAGCCCATAATGCTGGATTATGCAGAGAAAGATCTTATTTGAGAAGAAGAATGCCTTTGACATTTATCAAAACCACAAACTGACACTTCAAAAGAAAAAAAGACGACAGCTTACTAGGCAGAGGTTAATTCAATTTTGTTTAATTTTTCTCCCCATGAAGGCTCATTCATGTCTTCTGCCAATCCAACTCTGGAATGATCTCTCAAGTGTATCATCCCTGCAGGTTTCAAACTGCAGGTTTGTTCTCAAACTTTTCAACATTGTAAATAAAATGTGAGAGGAAAAAAAAAAAAAAGTATGTTTATTTTTTCATCTCCTCTTAATGGTTTTAGAAGCCAAGTTTATACTTCCAAGGTACTGGAAATCTAACCTCAGTCATTTTCACTATAAGTAAGTGAAATCTCAGTCCTCATACTCTACAGGCCACCAACAGGTTCTACCTGTACCCTCCTGCAAAGCAATTCTATCACAAATAGAAGCATCACAACCATTTCCAAAGCAGTGGCACAGTCCTGGGAAGAATAGTCAAATACTGCTTTCTAAATACTTTTTGAGTTACTCTTGGGAAGTACAACGTAATGAAAAGGACAATGACCTTGTTTCTATACCAGGGCTGTAACAAGGATAAAAAGTATTGTTCATCTAACTGACACAAGCTAAGGCTGAAAATTATTCGTTTCTAGGTTCATTCAAAACTCTTAGCTCTCTAAACACCGTACTTGAAGGGGGGGGATAAGGGGGATAATATTTAATACTGCCATGATTTTGAAAACATCTGCCATAGTGTAGTATTTGACTACATCCGATAATTAACTTTTATATAACTTTATTCAACCGCTTCTGAAACCAATAACATTGGCACTAAAAGCTTCATGAGACAACACAGCTATTGCCCTTTACGAAAGCTTTATTTTCTTAATCATTAAAATAAAAAACACTGAAAAACCAAGTCAAGCACAGGCAGAAGGGGGGAAAGAAAGATCAAAAGATAACACAATAGCATTGTAAATTTCAACAAATCTATAGACTACTTTTTTGCTTGTCAGTTTTATAGATGCAAAATAACCAATATCTTAAGAAAAAAATATTTTATTGGCCAAATAACATCCCAGAGACCATTTCCAGGGTACACACTATGCCACCTTTGCCACTCTTTAAAAAATGCATGGTACCTAGTAACCAACTCTGCAAGGAAGCAATAGAAACAAATACAGTTTTTCAGATAAAAAAGCAGAAGAAAAATCAGGCATATAGTTACAATACACTTCATTTATGCCTTCACAATCATCCTAACAATGGCAATGCCTCTTTAAAACTTCCCTACTTCCACGGACACCTTTTCAGAGCATCTCTTGAGAACTTTGACCATCAGAGTTTTCTTATTTTAACTTTTTAAGTGCTCCAGACATATAAAAGAAATGGGAAAAAAATTCTAAAGGCACAAAGCAGGTAAGGGAAGTCCTACAACCAAAATGAGTTTCCCTCAGTCATTTGGGATAAATAGGTGAGCACGGACAGATGATGATTTACACATAGCCCAGTGGAAGCAAAGAAATCTGTTCATCGTCCCCCTGCCCACAAAATAAAACAAAATAAGCAAATATTAAAAGATAGCTTCTAAAACCAGAACAATTGTATTTAATACATTTTTTTCTTTCTTAAACGGGAATGTTCTCAGTACAGTGAAGAAAAACTATGAAAGAGATCCTCAGGATGTATCTACATTATCTCAAAACACTTCAGATACAACGTAATTAAAAGTCTGCACCTAGTACATATAGATATCCTTTGCCTGGTAATTCTGAGTCAACAGTCTGATGCAATAGCCATTATGATGGTGCTTACAAAACACCACTTAAAAGATACTCAACTATTTTGCTGAGAAAGTACAGAAAACTACAAATAAGCCTGTAATTCAGCACTCAATGCCATTTCTCCTGCACAATGCTTAGCTTCTAATGTTTTGAATGTGTACAAGATGCATACTTCCCCCACCCCAGAAAAGTTCACATTTTGTTCAATATGGGGATAAATTCCTTTCTGCTACTGTGAAAAGCAAACCCTTCATGGCACACTCAAAAGACCTTTTCAGTTTAGATTTTTAAAAAGGTAATCTGATGCAATGAAAATTGTTTGAAAACATCTGGACTAAAATGAAATGCAGCAAGGAGCAATGGATAGGCTATTTTCAGCCTTGGGACATTTTGTTTCTTGCTTAAAAGCCTACATTTGTAGTGCTGACATCTCTCTACAATGCTCACTTCTGTTAGCACTGTCCAAACAATTATAAAAATGATTTATCAAAAACCCAGTCACCAGAACAATTTAGTACTTTAAAATTCCTTCTATTCCAGGATCACTGATTACAGCAATCATTTTTCAAGCAAGTCATTCAAACAACAAAACATACAGGAAAGACTGACATGGTTCATAAGACCTGCTAGGAAACAAGAGTGGGGTAAAACCTTATCAGAACATAAAATTCTCCGAAGCTATGCACAATACTCGACAGTAGCAGGTGTTTTTGAACAGTTCAGGTTTATCCAAATGAGTGAAAACCAGGAGCTCAACCGTAAACCATCTAGACTACCCTACAGTCAAATCACCTCCAGATGTTGCATTTATAGTCTTTCTTTTAGATGAAAAAGGGAAATAATGGTAAAAAATATTGAAGTATGATTTCCAGAGTTCTCCAGGTAATTTCCAAAATTTCTTAAGGTTATTAAGTTTAATGTTATTAAATTAAGGTTATTAAGCTTAAAACCACACATACACACTTAAAGGCTGTATGGTCCTGTGGCTGCTTGAAATTTTACAACTGGAGTATTTCGTTGAAAAGACAGTTCTTAATTTCATTCAAATCCACTCAGTGATCTCAAAACTTAACCAATCTTCTTAGAGAAGAAGCAGACATACTGCTAATATTTGCACATCTGATTTTTACACTCAGTTCTCCAACATTTAATATGTTCCATCTTAACTCAGCTACTTGCATCTGACACATTTTCTGAACCTACCTAGTTCAGGCTAAATGTGCTGTTATACCATGTAGTAACACACATTCAAACGAGAAAATACAGTTTGGAAAAAAAAAACACTAAGCACATTCTGCAGGTATTACCCCAGGTCTCACTAGGTTTATGCCACAATTTAGCAATTCAGTAACACATTTGTTACATAGTCCAGTGAAATATAAGATTGTTCTTCTATTTAATTTAATTATTCCTAAGTGCAACGCACTGACTAACAGAAACAAGAATCATTGTAATATGCTTCACCACTCCTCACTTTAAGAATATTCTCCTATATTCTGGAATCTGTGCAGAATAACTGCACTAGAAAAAGTAGTATCTTAGAAAGCATGTGCACATATCCATATGAATATTGCTAGGCCAAAATTTAAATAGTAAGGATTTATAAAATTGAAACATAGCTTCTCATACAACAATTAACTTCAATTTTTTTCCAGAAAAGGAAGCCAGACTTTTGGAAGAGCAAAACATCTGTAATAGAGATGTGTGATATTTATGGAAAACATAAAGTTGTGTTTATAAATGAATTTGTTTACATATTTGTATTGCATATTATGTAAGTTTAGGTATTTCTAAATCAAATTTATAGAAAACGTGAAAAAGGTATTAAGTGAGGTTCTAGAAATTTACAGGTTGACGCTTGCATGTAAAATCAGCCAGCAACAAGCCTTGTGTCCTGACTGGTTTGGACTTCTAAAAGGACCTAGGATCCAGAAAGTATAATTGTCATGCAAGTTTTAATGGAAAGCAGGGAGAAATGGGACTTCTTTTCTAATCCTGTTTCAAAACTAATTACAGCTGTGAGTGTAAGACAAACTTTAATAGCCCACATTCTATATTATGTAAAAGCACAACTAAAGGGTGAAGAAAAATAGCAATATATTCCTTCAGCTTGACAACTGACCTTGTTTTCTTGCTACATGGCTTTTTATCAGATTCTAGGCATAAGCTGAGATTTGTGCCATAAAAAAAAAAACAAAAACAAAAAACAAAAACTAACAAACTTACAGCCAGTTTTGAGGTTAAAATGAGTGAGCTCATGCTTGACTGGAAGAAGAGGAAAAGTAGCACAGATAAAGTGGTCTGATACATTCTTCCTTCATGCTGAAGGCTATTCTCTGCAGTTCAGTATAGACAGCAGAGACACTGGTCTTTTTAAAGAGCATTATCACATTTCTTTCAACCTCTTAGAAAAATTCAAATTTAAGAGTTACAGAGCTTCTTTCATAAGAGAAAAGGGTTTCCTGAATGCTGAATTTATATAGGAATTAAGAGAAAATATGCAGATCCTGGTCATTAAATACATTGATTGGCTTCAAACAGCTTTCTCAACAGACAAGAAGACCACAAGACATTCATAAACAGGCACTGAAGACATACACATGCTTTTTCCTATACTAAAAGCCAAATCTAACAGTTGGAAATTGGGCATTACACCGTGGAGAATGAGAGATTATCTTTGTAAAGATACCAGCAGCATTACCTACTTGCATCAAGTAGGCACAAAGTTCTGCAGAGCCGGGAAAAAGTACATTTTAAAAGGTATAAGTACCTTCAAGTGAGGTTCAGCTAAAATGTCAGTTACCATTACTATTTTGTCCTCCCAGAAGAGGTTAGTGTATAGATCCCCATGCCCTTCTGTCAGCAACATCTCCTGTTGGTACTCTGCCACAATGGGGCTTGTGCGACAAGGCAACTTCTGCCTCTCATCTTCAACCCAGCAAAGTCATAAGAATGTAAAAATGGACAAAAGTTCATGAAATCCCATCAACAAAAGACGCTTGGAAAAAGTCTAACAGCAAGTAAAACAAGTAATTAGCAGCACTTCCTTACAATGTTCTTTACTTGCAGTACTCCATTTCAGTACCAGAGCCCATCACAGTATCTGTGTAGATGTCACTGGGGTCTTTCTACCAGCAATTTCTCCAAATCTCTTCAAAACCTGATATAAAGTCATAGCATCCTTTTCATCCACTGAGAAGCTGAGAAGGAGTTCCACAGCCTTTTATTCAGTATCTAAGTAAGTACTTTTGTCTGGTTTTGAAACCCTTACCTGGCTAGAAACACCCATCTGATGTCCCTTAACTGTTGCACTAGACAAATGAATAGCCATTTTCTCTTCACCCTCTCTTTCGTTCATATTGGATGGCACTGTTATACTTATCCTCACTTCTCTTAGCCAAGATAAAAAGATCAAACGGTACTAGTTTATTTAATGTTCCTCATATGGAAACTATTACACACCTTTACACCATTCCTGACTCCTCTCATAGTGTCTTCTCCATTTCACAGACACAAGCTTCCCACCAAGATATTCAAGCTCAAAGAGTTCAGACAAACATAAAAATAGTTATAGACACAATGTGAAGATCTGCAAGATGTATTGTGATCCATTTTTCAGATGACTCACAGAAGCTCAGAGACAATCACTGTGTATGCCACACAAATTTACATAAATTCCAATCTTCAGTCTATGCTTAAGAGATCAAACTTATGTCTAAACTATTTGTCATTTCCAATACATGAGTAATCACCAGAGATGACATGTCTTTTAATGATACGCCTCAGTACTGGATCTAATAATTTTCAGCACTTAATAGCATACAGACATAATTTCACCAAGTAGCTTTTTAAACAGAGATATTTCGGGATTCTAAATGCCAGCAGTCCTTACATAATGAGTCCTCCTCTTTCTGCTTTGCATAGACAAAAAAAAAAAAAAAAAGCAGGAAGGGTGGCTAAAAATCAAATGAGTGGATCTGATTCTTTCCTTTTACTGAAGCATGTCAGGAAAGCCTGTATAACTCAGCTTGCAAATAAGAATTAAAAAGCATAGAGCATTGTTCTTGTTTTCTGATAATAAAATGATGTAATTGCTACATTTCTTTTTCCAGGTTTCAAAGGAGTTGAGGAGACAACAGAAATTAAACCGTATGAGCAATAAAAGCTCCCATTGTTGTTTCATTGCCTGCAGAGTTCCTTTTTGTCACTTTAAGTGTCTGACTTACATATTTTCTCAGTAATTTGTTATTAACTTAAATATTTGTGCTAAATCTCACAAGTTTTAGATGGAACCAAATAACTCTTTGAAACTGCTCTACTGGAAAGGGCAAGAACAAGTTATGAGGCTGCTCACCAACTGGTTTTACCTCAAGAGAGTTCAGAATTTAATGGCAACAAAGGTTCTATATCACGAAGGTTCCTGAAGCCACACAACATAAATCCTGATGACTTAAGGTCCTATATACTATGCAACTAAAGCTGAATTTAAAAGAAAGATCACCTTTAAAGAAAGTTATGCACTGCTTATACAATGTCATGTCATTTTCAGGTTTAAACACTCCTCTGTTCCTGAGAGAGCAAGACAGGTGCCAGCAATAAGAGGAAGAGTTCATGAAACAACATTAGCAAGAATAATGCTTAAGCTCTAAGAGACTTTAAAGCAATACAATAAACACAAAGCATGTCCAGAACAAGCAGGCCCAATCTAAAGCAGCAGACCATGTGACTGTCTTAAATGATAAAGCTCTACTTTTCCCTTTAAATAAAGTTGCTCTTGCAGCAGATTAGTCTGAGACATAAACCTTCAATGACCCTACTAGACACTACTTCATGCACTTGGAAAAATCAAAAGATTTTTCTTTCCTGGAAGCAGAAGGGCAAATCTACGAGAAAAAAAAAAACAAACAAAAAACTTCCACAGCACGTAGCACTATTGATCCAAAGCATGTAATACATTCCCAGCCTATTATCATTCACATAAATAAAGCTCATCTACAACACTTTGTGGATCTCAAGACAGCTCCATCCACAGCAGTTTCCTCACCATTCCTTTTCTGCTTGTTGTTTACTCTTTGCTGTCTGTCTTCTAGGTAAATTCTAGAGAAACAGACACAAGGATGACTTACAAGTGACAAGAATTTTGCAAGCAAGAAGAAAAATGTCAGCACTAACAATTTTCATCCACTAAGCAATAACTTGAATAAATCCTAAGCCTGTTTGCCAAACATAAACAAACAGATGGCAAAACAAATCAATACAACAGTGTGGAAATTCTGTAGAGGACAACAAAACTGTCGGATGTCTCAAGCAAATAAACCACCAAGAGCTTTACATACATTACTGATGGGTGCTATGAACTTAAAAGAATTAAAAAATCTCCAAGCTTCCACATTTACTTCACTGTACAAATAGGAATTTTACTTCCACTGGTTAACTGCAGTATCTTTTTAAAATAGTGCGAGGGGTCCCTCTCCTGACACCACTTCGAACAGCCTGTGCATGTCAGAGTACATTTTGAAAATAACTGACAGGAAATAGCTATCATATATTTGAGCCAGGATTTTTTAAGAAAGCTGAAAGTGTTTTAATCTTAAAGGAAAACGAACTTAAATCCAAGAAACTGGTAATTATTACGAGAAGACTGTTTTTAATCTTATAAGTAGGATTTTAAAATAATGCACATTTTGACTGTGTAACTTTGGAAGGAAACTGCCTAAAACAAGAAACACAACCTAAGACAGACATGAAAGCATTTAATAGATTAATAGATAAGGTGAGCTCTGTCCAGAATCAGAATGTAAAATAACAAACATTACTTTATAATTTACCAAGCACAGACCCATTGACCTATTGAAGTAATTATCTGAACACAGTAAACAAATCATTAAAATAGACACCATCAGACCCAGCTCCCTTTTAAATCAGACCACAGAATTCTTGATTCAGAAGGCACTGGAAGTCAATAGTACTCAAGAATATACATAGATATTTGAGGATCATAAACTCTGTAGTACTTGTGATTATTTCTCCCTTTGTTGAACTGCTGCCCCTCCCTTTCGGGCTGATTACTCAAGCCAGCTTTTCTTTCAACCAACCCCCTCAACTTTCGCTGAGCAAACATACTCTGAAACAGTTCCCCTGTTCCCTCAAAACCATAAGATAAACAAGAAAATACACAAGCCAGTTGTAAGCCGTTAATTGTTAACTCTCAAACATAGTCACTTCAAAAGCCTCACTGCACTACAGCTAGTATATTTAGGTCATTTCCACAGAAGATCTCAGCTTTTCACTCAATAGCTGCTCACTTAAGCAGACTGTGAATAGTATTTGATAGCAGATGCCTTGTTAATTTACAAAGCTGGAAGAGTTCACATATCCCTTCATAATATAAAAGATGTTTACATCTCTCTACAAAATGTATCCCCTCTGTATATTCTGTTCACTAAACTTAATATATTCGATAAAGCCACGGTAAGATTTTGCTCCTGTGGTCTACAAGGAGCCACTGCCTTGTAGTGCTTCACTGTTCCTTATTTAATATATATGGCTACATGCTTTTCACCTTGGTCCAAAAATCTGTATCTTGAAACAGGTCTCCTCACTTCTTCTGGGAACCTCACAAATACATCACTATTTCCAGGTGACAGAAATTTCCTTTTCACCCTCAGTGAAAGACTGATACCAAATACATAGTTGATTTCCTTATCATTCTTCTCCTCTCTGGAGACAGCTGGTATCATTTACTCTCTCTGGCTGATGATCTCTGAATCTAATCACCCACAGTTTCTTAACTCCCAGATGCATAATATCACGCTAGGACAAGCTCAGTTGCGTTTGTAGCAATACAATGCAAATCTGGTACATTTCCGAGTCAGATTTTTAAATAGTGCTAGTACTTTAAAACATTCTAATAAATTAAATATGATTCTCTAGTAACAGTTGAACTGGGCAAGTTCATTTCGATTAGTACAAGAGTCAACAGGAGCAAAGAGGCCAAATGTCCACAGCCTCTACCATCCAGCCATTTATTACAGCCTGAAAAACAGAGACCCCCCACAGGGACAGGATGGAGCACTAAAATGGCAAGATGAGTGAACACAGTAGCTCTCATAGCTAGTAAATATGATACCACTGGTATTTCTATAGGTACCTTCTGTCAGTAATAACACCGTGTTGCATGCAAAACAAAACTTATTCTGCAAAACAGTCCCTATATGCGATGGAAACAGGCAATACAAAAAACAGTTCCTCTGATCACATGAATTAAAAAGACATCTGTTTTAAACATACCAACTAACAAAATTAATTTCAAACCAAATTTAGTTTTGCTGAACCTCAATACAGTTACACCTATCCCCACTTCTCTCTCAACCAATACATTTTAGCAAGCACTTCTGAGCTGGTGGAAGAAAAATACAACAATTTCTATTGCACCACATTAATCTCCCATACTGATTTAGTTAGCACAGTTTCTCATCCTCAGTCAGGATGTACATTAATAATAGTCCAACTTGCATTTATCACTTACTATTTAATTCTTTCAGGAAGGTAACATGAAGTCATGAAAACTACACCACCCTTTCAAAGGCTCTAAAGTTGAAATTCTTCATCTCAGTATACAGAAAAATTTTACTGCTAGACCAGCAAAACACAGACTATACACATACCACTGCAACACAAAAGTTGTTTAAAAAAAGGGAGAAAAGAGCAACATTTAAAAAAAAAAAAAAAAAATTAAACTGAAAATACTAATACAATTTCTTAGTAATTCTGGTTTTCATAAAGGCATTTCTCACCTTGCCTTCAGTAACCTTAGGTGCTACTGAAGCACTCAAATTATCTGCTTAAGATTTGAAATTAATCCAGTTTATAAAGCTTAATTATCATTTCAACTGAAGTTACCAGCCAAATAACCATCCACATAGGTGACTGCAAAACCTTTACTCATGAAAAGGGAAATAAAGCCAAAAGCATTGACATGTATAGACAAAGCAGTCACTTTTATTTTATTTTTCTTCCTATTTCAAGTCAACTTGGTTTACCTTCTCACAGAAGTCGTTAAGAGCAGTGAAGTCCCATTTCTTGGAATAAGCAATGTTGTACCTCAGTATAGCCTCCTGGGGAAAGAGCATAACAAAATAAAGCTTAGACATACTTATTAAGAGAGGAAAACCGATTTCATGGAATTTCTTTTGTGAAGGAACAGTACCATCTAGTGGCTAAAACCTGTCACAGAGCCTACCAAAATCCATAAATCTGGATTAATACAATGCAACTCCATAACACCGAATCCTGTTATTTTAGGTTTAGCATTGAATAAGCTTTAGTCTACAGGTTTTTCCTCCTAGCACAAAACAAGACAAAGCATGCTTGGATCTGCCTACAACATACAACGTAAATATTCCTCACCCTGTGCTCACAGTCTTTAAAAATACAAAAAAAGCATTCCTCAGCAATACGGCAGATGTTTTACCAGTTTAAGAGCTTAAAGAATCTGAACAACAAATTAAATAGACCCTTTAGAACAACAATCACCCTAAAAAAAAAAAAGTATTCATTTAAAGTTTATCTGTAGCTTTTGCATCCTCCTCCTTCCCTGCCTTTCAGGTATAATCTAAATTATATTATTCTTCATAAAACACATTATAGCAATTCTAAGATGCTCCAAATCACAATTCATTAAAAGCCAATAAGAACTATAAGGGTTTTCAACAGAGCATTAATCTCCATGATTTACAGATTTTTGTAAGCAGCTTGAATTGCGGCAGTTTTAGTGATGTCAACAGTTAATGTTTCAAACTCTCACACCTGTGCATTGCCCTACCATCTAGTTATAGAAAAATCCTACATGCTCTGTCTACCACAAGCTATTAGATATTGCTGGACAATTAGTTTTATGTAGATTTATAAAAGACAATTTCTTTTAAAAATACCTAATATATTCAGTGGTAATACTTGAGACTCATTAAGCACTTAATTCATTAGAGAATACCTTGAACAGCATGATACTTTTTTAATTCATTTTTGTAAGTGATTCAACAAACAGGACTGAGCCAGAATCACTAATAGTACATAGAGAACCTGAATGTACTTATATGTATATAGATTTCAAATTGACCAGCTTACCTTCAAATCATGCGAGCAAGTAAACTTGTTAAGTAAGGCAGTTTGGATTAGTTCCCATCGACTTCCAGCAGTTCTATCGCCATTCTTTAAAACAAAAGCCCAAAACAAAGTCAGATGAAGTTATTCAAAACAGAAAGTCATTTATTTACTAATAATTATCTTCCCTGACAGTTTTTTAAATAAAGTTTCCTTTACTTGTGAAGGTCTTTAAAAATAAATCACATTTTGAGTAACTGTAAAGAACTTCTGCAACTTCTAGTCCACTGCATTTTACTTCCCTGAATTCCTTTTTAACTGAAGAAGTCACAAATTTCATGAAGAGCCTTCCACATATGCAGCACTCTTCCCTCATGCATTCTCAAGAAGGACAAATAATGTTCTCTATATTCTTTGTGAAAAAAAGTGGATTTGGCAGACAAAACATGATCACAGTTATAAAACCTACAACTCAAAAATATAAACTGGACCTTGTAAAAACGTAAGATAATACTAATAAGGGCACAGATTATAAAAGCATATAGCTGTGGCTGACTCTTCTACCTACCCAAATTTAAGACTTGTATTTTCTGAGATATTTTTCCTCAACACAGAAGCCTTATTGCCCATTGCAAGCAATAATGACATTTCTTATTAGATTACCACAAGGGCAGAGACAACTCTTCTTGCTCAACTGGCAACAACAAAAATCTTATCAGCACTTTCTCTCTGAAACATCAACTAAATTCAATTTATACTGTATCTGTAAAATAGATAAATGAAAAGACTGAGAGTATTTCCTAGAGGCTATAAAAATTCTCTGTTCCAGATTGAAGTATCAATAATTATTATACAGTCTTCACTACAGGACACACTGATTTTACTCACCACAGTGTAAAGTTCTCCAGTTTGTATGTTTAAGTAAGCCTCAAGCAGTGACAAGAAATACCACATCAACAAGCCACACAAAGCCAACTCTAAGCTCTCCACCACTGTTTTAGCAGAACAGCAGGTACACTTCACTATCAGCAATACCTGACAGAGTATTATAATCAAAACGTGGTTACAAATTCATTCACATCTGTTGGTATTCCAAATTGCTTCACACACAATATATATAACACATAAATAGCAAAGTATAGAAATACATATATGGAGCATAAGTTAATATTCCAAGTATATATAAATATGTACATCATCAATTCAATGGCTGGGTAAAATAACTAGGAAAAAAAAACCCAGAACAAACCAAGAACAATAACAAAACAACCACCACAAAGTCTTCTGCTCTCCCTGAAGCATTATAACCCAGAATCAAGCTTTTCAGACCAGGTATGCTCATCTACTTGATTTTCCAATTCTATACACACAGTTTGCCAACTGAACAAATGCAGTGAACTGAAAACTCACCTATATGTGAACAAACTTATTTAATTACACAACTGTAAATACTTCAGTAAATCTTACCTCATCCTCTACAGGGTAAAAATTCTGTTCTGAGCAGGGCATTTTAACATGTTTGTTGTCCCACAGATCTTTGTAGTGAGTTGGAAAAGGTTTAGGCACCTCTCCTTCCCTCAGAAGATCTACCTGCAACAAAGAAGGAGGGGCAGGGGAACTCACTTCTTAAGTTTTTAAACAAAAGAAATAAAAAGAAAACAAAAACCTAAGTAGAAAAGCTCTCCTCTACAGTCATCCTTTCTGAAAAGGGGAAAGCTACAAACTGACCAGTTAGAAAATCTGTCACTCTTGTGCTACACTTGGTGAAAAGAATACCACCTTATCATTTGACCTCTTGAAACACACTGAAATAAAGGTAATATATGCAATTATTTTATGTCCAATTATCAGCTAGATTTCCTCAACTATGAATTTAAGTATGAACATAGCATCATCCAAATATTTTCAAAATGTAGTTTAAAATATAACTATAGTCATGTGCAGAAATAACATTCTTTAGATAACATAGAAGAGGATGAGAAATCCTTCTAGATATAGCAGTATTTCACGTGTACTCCACAGAATATCAGAAACGTAAAAATAAATAAGATGATGCTCTTACAGACTTAATCTGCTATATGGTCTTTCAGCAGCACGGATTCTCTTAGAACTTGCATTTAAACTTACTGTGCTTTTCTTTTGTTTGGAATTTATCTGTGACTCTATAGGTTTCTGCTCACATATTTTATTTCAACAAATAATCTGACTGCATACTACTCCAAAATATTAAAGTCAAATATATCAGATCTGATCTAAAATGTGGTGGTAAAATTAATAGAAAATCTTTCATTGTCCTTTTCATATCTTAAATGTCTTGAAACTTCCATGTATCTTGAACCCAGAAGAGAATATTAAAATGAGAATGTAACATGACAACGTTGAAGACATATTTAAATTCCCACAGTTTACAACTCAGGCAAGGAAGTACACACACTCTTATGCAAAAGAAAAATACTTGTCCCTAACAAGCCAGAGGCAGTGAAACCATAATTACATTTCTTCTGGATCTTAATATCCTAAATCCTGTGCATCAGAAAAGTCAGGTTTTAGGAAAATCAGCTGCCCCAGTCTGCTTGCAAGGAATGGCATAGATTGATTTCCACAACCTGCTAATACTACCAGACTAACATTTGGCATTTCATATTATTGAACAATTCAGTAAGAAATTTGATTTCAGGTAATACACTGTATGATCGTACTCTGACGGTTACTGTATGATTGGCTGAAGGTCGCAGATGTGGCAGACGAGTCCCACACATAGGCATTCTTCTCATGTCTTCAATTGGTGTCCCAAACCATTTCTTATTAGTTGGAAGAGGAGGTGGCACATATTTAGGAATCTTCCTTCCTGGCCTCTGGGGCTCGAACTCACACTTTTCTTTCCTGTTGTTAAAAAAAATATGTTGAAAAATTTTATTTCCACTGAAAAAAAACCTGGTAGGCAAACACACAAATTTCCGTTCCAGAGTTATAACAGTTTATTTGCTACACTTTGCTGTGACCCCAGGCCAAAGCTTTATCTGGGGACAGGAGACAGACTACTCATTGGTCTGCATTTCTCAGGATAGCCTCTGCAGCCTCTTTTCAACTGTTAGAAAACACACCTGCATATACAGATGCACATATTCCTTCTTCAAACTAAAAAACAAAACAAAACAACTAACCAACAAAAAGAATTCCAACTTCTTTAACCACCCTTTCTCACTAGGATTTTATTTTTCACACCAGGCATACAATACTTGCAATGGAAGTAGAAATTGAAAAGCAATCCAAAAAACACTTGCATAATTCAAATATATGCAAGAGCAGATGAACTAATCTAATCCTCTTTAATGACTAAAGGTATTTGGTATACCTGAGATGATACGAGGAAGAAAAATCTCAATCTGCTGTATGTCTGATATAATATACCACATTTCTCATGCAAGACAAAGCTCTCAGAGTGAAATGTAAAACAAGTTAAAAGCCTACACTTTGAGGTACTGTTTTGACCTCTAAATTCCCTTTAGCAAACTTACTCCACCCTTGGATAAAGACATTGTCCAACCTGTTCAGTCTATGCATATGCCAGTATCTTCAGCTGCGGACAACGCCTCCAACCTGGCTGATCACATGCAAATGGTGACACACAGCCTGACACTGGGTACAGGCCCAAGTGCTCATCTGAGAGCCAAAGGACAATTTTGGCATAGCTCTACTGATGACTGAAATGCGTTTGATACTCTACTGCTTCTTTCTCAAGAAGTTAAGATCTGAGACACACTATTACCTGATGTAGACCTGGTCTAACAAGAACGAGGAGAAAAGCTTTAACATTTTCCAATTGCCCTCTTAAGCACTTTAGGCAGTACCACCATTTCATCTGGCACTTCATCTTATTTTAGGCCCCAAAAAGGAAAACAATAATCTCTCTGCAGCCTCATACTCTATCTTACTAATCATTCTGTAAAGCACTTCTAGGATTCCCATCTAGCTATACAGCAAAACTTTTGCATGAGTTTCCCTTCTCAAACATGGATTTATCGTAACACACAATGCTGACAAATATAAGCCTCAACCTTTGCTGCTTTGCTACAACAGCAATTCATTTAAATTCATGAAAAGACTAAATCCATTCTTTTTAACTTTATGACTCACTTTTCCATACTTTTGTTAGCAAATTCTTCATCCATCCATCTTATCCTAGGAACTACTTTTTTTGGTTTTCCAACAACTCCACTCCTAGCCTACGCATCTCTCAAGATTTCTCAAATGTAAGCTCCTGCCACGAGTTAGCCACCCTCTGTCACCCTCTTCATTTCCTTGAACAGTATGGTTTCTGCTGCTCCTTGCATCTAGAAAGGATCTCCCAGTAAAGATGTGCAAAACTACTTTCTTGCCCTATTTTAGGTCTACTGAGATAATTGGTTATTACATCAACATACACAGGCCACTTGTTTCTGCTTACTTCTTTACTCTTTATTCACCTTCTCAGCTCCCATTGAAATCTGAGCTGCTCAGAGCAGAGATTATCCTTTTGTCTTTGCACAACACCTAGCATCTGAAGTCTGGGTCATGCTCAGAGCTTCTATTTCCACTGCTGTTCATTTCATGTAGCACTGATGCTTTAACAAACTAGATTCAGTATTTTTGACACATGAAACTTAAAAAAAAAAAAAAAACACAAAGAAAACATCAGTTTCCTCAGGTATTCTGAATGAAGTAATGAATGCCAGAGCTACACTCCATTAAGCATTCCTGTACTACCATTCACTTTCAAGTATTAAAAATCCCATGGTCTTAAATCACTTCTTTATTAAAAGAAAATAACTTCCTACAGTGTCTTTAATTCCCAATTTTAACAGATCTCTAATGATTAAAAAAAAAATGCACTGGACAAAGATGCCTTTTAAAAACAACACACAGTCCCATTAAAAATAAGTTATTTCAAGCTTGCATCAAAGCTGTCTTTGTGTCTTAATATACATTTTGCAAAATACTTTACACAATCCAGGCTCCAAATTCTGAAGCATGAAAAAAAACAGATGAAGAGGCAGGCAGAACACTACCTTTTCTCCTCAACTTTAGGTATCCTCATGAAGTGAGAGGTGATTTTGGAATCCCTCTTCACACTCTGCTTTGCACCTTTGAGTTCTGATGATGGAGCAGAAGAGATCCCAGGTGACTTCGTATGCAGACCATCCTCTTTAACAGAATTGTCCATTTCCTCAAAGCTTTCGCAGCCCTTGGCAGAAAAACGTGATTTTCTCGACTCCAGTTCAGCATCCTCATATTGAATTCTAAAAGATTTGTTTATGGATTTTGACATATTAATCTCCTCTCGATCATCAAGAAACGGACTGGTTTCTTCATCAGCCTCTGATCCATGACAGCTATTTTTGGAATTATCTACATCCATCGGTGACTCTGGTTCACTTTCTTTCTCAAAAGCAGGTGAATCCCCTGAACTGCTCTGACATTTGCTCAGTTTCCCAGGACCCCCAAGGTCAGATATACAAGCATCACAACCAGCATCTGAAAGTGGACTTTCTGGAACAACATCCCCTTCTTGTTCACCTGTTAAACAGACAGAATCACAAGTCTTCAGCTTCTGTGAACTGCATGAAGACAGTTGTCCATCTGTCTCGGTGTCTTTTGAAGAAAGTTTTGTATTTCCCATTTTCAAAGACCGGCCAGATGATGATTTCCTCTGAGTACAATTATCACTGCTCTCCTCACAGCCTCTCTGAACCTGCTTGCCACTTTTGTGCATCTGATCAACGTTGGCATTTTTAAAGAGGTCTCCAGAGAGTATCCCCTTCACAGGCTCTGTGTCCAAGACTGGATCTTTGCCCTCAGCCTCCCAGTTATACATGCTGCCTGTCTGAGGCAAATTTACATGCTTTGCACCAACTTCCACAGATATTTTTGAGTAATTTTGCTGACAAATATTTTCTAGCTTTTTCACATCATGCTCACAAAAGTTCTCTTTTTTAATGGAAGTCATCTTGGAATTCGCTTCAGTATTGTTACTAATTTTGCTCTGTAAGCTGTGAAAGACAAGTAAAGGAATTAAATACCTTATCTTCAAATGGAATTCCTGTACATACACATGTATTTTAAAGGAATTATCATAAACATACAATAAAAACTGCATAATTTTACTCATACTATGTGAGCACTACTAGGATCAACAAATTTTACTTCACTGGGGAATGCAGCTCAGTAACAACCTATTTCTATTTAAAAGCTCCAAAGGATGATGAACCAGTTGCTTACCTTAGATATATGTTCCAGTGATTCATTATCCTTATTTTAAAATCTAAACAGTATTAAACTATTATTATTTTATCTGGACAAAAAATTAGAAGTCATGATAAAGTACTCCTTAGCTTTCATTTTAATCAGTTAAATACAGTGAGCAAGGAAATCAATGGTTTTGTAGCCATTCATTCAGAGCTACAAATTCATCGTTTAGAAGAGCAGGACACAGTAGTCCATACTCTCAAAACCATCCTATTACTTTCTAATTTTAATAAGCTGCCCCTGACTTCAAAAATATTCACAATACAAAAGCAAGGAGTAAAATATATTAAGAAATTATAATAAAAATTACAAGACACTAAATCAATTATAATTTTTTTTTTTCAGAAAAATAAGCTAGTTTGCCCATGCCATCTGACACAAAGAATGGAAAGAAATGTGTCCTAATGGTTACAGAGGCAAATGAAGTGAGTTTTGTATGGGAAGACAAAACTTTTCAAGACAACATTAGAAAGTCATTTCATACCTGCTAATTTTTGTGTCAGTGTACTGATAAAAATACTTACATGCCATATGAATATTAAAAAAACCCTGACTAATCTTGGCGAATATATCACTTTGTCAATACCTTTTTCTGAATATATTGTGACAACATTTTATATAACCAGTGCAATCTAGGCATGCTAAACTTTGTATATCTGGTCACTGCCCGGATTCCCATCTGTACTAGATAGGAAAATATGCAATTATTACACAATCCTAAATTCAGCAATTGAACATCTTAATAGATTCCTGAAAGCACTAATTGCCTCCCTGAATAACAGATTCTCCTCTAAAAGAGTGCTCTGGATAAAGAGATAGAATTCACAACTTTATCACTACAGAACAAAAAGAAAACAAACAACAAAGGGGCTTGGAGCAACAGATGATAGCTTGGAACTTCATCCATAGGAAGATTACTTAAAAGCGAAACCATTTTAGAGGGGCTTATATTATGATAATTTAACTCCCCATGTATGCATATGTTACTGCACTGAAAATTCTGATGAACAAAAATGAAAGTTATGCTACTGCTGCCATCTCAGTAAGTGACTGTTTAACGGTATTGACAACACCAAATCCAACAAAGACAGTGCTCAAATTCAAATGAATTGTGACCACCATGTCAAGGGAGGTGACTTTCCTTCTTTACTCTGCTCTCATGAGACCCCACCTCGAGTACTGCATCCAGATCTGGGGCCTCTAACACAACAGGGACATGGGCCTGTCGGAGTGAGTCCAGAGGAGGCCCACAAAGATGTTCAGAGAGCAGGAGCACCTCTTCTATGGAGATAGGCTGAGAGAGGTGGGCTTGTTGAGCCTGGAGAAGAGAAGGCTCTGGGGAGACTTGAGAGCAGCCTTCAGTGCCTAAGAGAAAGCTGAAGAGGGACTTTTTACAAGGACACGCAGTGACAGCACAGGGGGAGTTGGCTTTTAATTAGAAGAGGATAGATTTAGATTAGATATTAGGAAGGAATTCTTTCCTCTGAGGGTGGTGAGGTACTGGAACAGGCTGCCCAGAGAAGCTGTGAATGCCTCATCCCTGGAAGAGTTTGAGACCAGACTGTATGGGGCTTTGAGCAGCCTGGTCTAGTGGAAGGTGTCCCTGTCCATGGCAGGGGGGTTGGAACTGGATGATCTTTAAGGTGCCTTCCAACCCAAACCATTCTATGATTCTATGATCTGATGAACTGAAATTGCAGTGACACAGGCACTGAAAGCCTGATG